>JAFREQ010000123.1:575000-854525 GCA_025331565.1 Holacanthus passer | reverse complement strand
TGGCACTTTGAGAAACATAGCAGCACAGCTTTTGCTGACTACATACACAGCTTTCTAAAAGGCAAGCAGGAAGCTTCAGGCTACCCTTGCGAGGTCATCAATGATGAGGGTTGGAAGAAATACATTGAATACCGGAAGCATCAAGGCATCCGTTTAGACCCTGAAAAATTTTAGGTAAACCCTGCCATGAGACAGGTAGCTAAGCTGTGTCTTAACAGCTTCTGGGGTAAGTTTGCGCAGAGATGCAATCAGGTACAAACCAGCCTCATCAAAACACCCGATCAGTTTTTCAATTTCGCATTTGTGGGTCGATATGATCTCAGACATGTTTCTTTCTTACCCACGAAAAAAGAAGGCGATATAGCTCTGATTCAGTGGAGTTATAATGAATGTGCCGGTAGGTCAGACAACATCTTGATTGCTGCCTTTACCACCGCCTATGGGCGTCTCAGGTTGTATGATTATTTAGAAAGGTTGCAAAACAATGTTCTTTATATCAACACAGACAGTCTGATCTATGTAGTGAAAGACAGAGAGACCCCTCTGGAATTGGGCAATTATTTGGGGGATTTGACAGACGAGTTGAGCGGTGATACAATTCAGAAATTTGTAGCGGTGGGTCCCAAGAGTTATGCCTACTAGACCAGAACTCAGAAAAAAGTCATAATGAAAATTAAAGGTAGGTAAAGTGAGTGTTCTGAACAGATCAACTTTGTGGCAAAAGCTCAGGTGGAGGTAGCTGGAGGCAGGCTGGCTGGTGAGCAGCAAAGATGGTTAAACTGATGATGGCTGCAGCTGGAAACTGTTGGGACTACTGGAAATCCACAGATGAATTTGTTCATTGTGTAACAAGATAAGATATTTCAGTTCAGGGTCTGTCTCATATCTCATGCTGAAAACAAAGGGACATGAGGGGGACAAAGGAGCCCCCACAGTCTTCCTGTTTAACTCCAGCCCAGACCCATCTCCAAGCCCTCTCAACAATCCTCTCTTCTCTTCAGCCCTGCTAGGAAGCAGGATCTCAGCTCTTCTCTCCAGCTCTGCCAAGGAGGCAGCAACTTCTCCTCTCAGCTCCAACAAGGGAGCAGAGACCAGCTCTCAGTGTGGCCTGCTCACGGCAGCCACACCTAAACAAGAATCAAGGAAAGAACCTACAAGGAAGGTTCTCCCACCAGCAGGCTTGTGTTGCAGCTGCTGGTGGGAGCTGATTTCACCAAAGGAGCAACACAGCCGGTTAGCACAGAGCTGCTAACTGTTAACCAAAGAGCAACCAGCTTCCTCTGACCTGGACGACCAACGACTACAACCTTCTCAGCTCGGATCTTCTTCAACCGCAGGATCCCAGCTAACAAGCTTCCTCTTCATAAAAGGACTGGGAACTACACTGGGCATGGATAGTTAGACAAGCTAAGCTAAACACGGCTAAGCACAAGACTGTTTGACTTTCATGAACATGTGGTGATTCAGTAACTTGTGTTTGAGCTTCATTGTTGTGATGATGCTAGGATTAGTTAGCCAAACTGTAAATTGATGTTAGTTGTGCTTCACACCGACACAGGGTTTTGCATGCTAAACTTCTCTTTACTAACCCAGCACCCTCTATCCTCCCTTTTGTTTAGGCCATACGGTTTGACACCTTTCAGACTAGCCATCTTGTTTCACTCACACTTGTATGAAGTACATGTTTTAGACTAGATATGTGTTTTGCTTTTATTGCCTGTTAATAAATGCTTGGAAAAATACATGCTGTGTCTTTAATGTGGTACTTGAGTGAATAATACCAACCTCTACTCTGCCAAGAACTCAGTCTCATTCTATGAGACTGAATCAACGAAGTGGCTATCATTTTCCCTTTTTAAGGGTGGTGCCCTGAGGTGATCTGATGTATGTCAAATATCATGTTATTCAATATAATTAATAACTAATTCTGATTATTTTTAATGATTATTGAAAGCCAAACTACCCATTAAGTTGATTCCCAACAAAACTCAGGAAGGTGGAAACACAGAGGCACAGAGGATAGCTGGCAGTGAGGAACACACAGACTGGAGAACTCACTACAACAAAGAAATAAGGTGAGCGACATGTGGCAAAAACTTTTCCAAGGAAAAATCACAAGCGAGATCACTGGGAAATACGTGAAGCACAAGACTCTACCACACGAGACGGAATAATCAGGCGCAGGAGTGGAGTCAGCGCCAGGCTTATGTAGTGAGTTGATGACGATGGGTAACAGGTGTGTCTCATCTGCCAGGTCTCAGAGGAGGAAGTGAGAGTCACACCAGCCACGCCTCCAGCCACAAACACTGAAAAGAAGAGGAGAGGAGAAAAAAACACCAAACACAGAAACCCAGACCATAACACTTTGCAAATTTGTGGTCAGTATGGCATGAAAATGTCCTATATGTAGGTACAAATCGTCTACTGCATTCATATATATATATATGACCTATAGTGTATAGAATGTATTTATATCATACTTCCAGCTGTTTATTCTGTATATAATGTCTGTATATACTATTAGCATTACTTATACTTACACCTGCATGGCCTACTGTAGCTGCTGTTCATACTCTTCAAACTGCATATATTTTAGTGTATTCATATCTTTCCCTCACTGCTACAGTTTACCACTGTATAAATGTACATTACTATTCACTTTTCTGCTTTTTGTACTCACGCTTAGATGATAAAGTGCATTTTGTTGTCACAGTACCTGGGCAATGACAAAAAAGTTTAATGTATTCTATTAACAGCAATTTCAACATGTTCAGTTGAATGTGGGAGGGAAATGGATTACTTACTGTGAACAGAAGGACAAACAGTGTGTCCATTGCTAGTAAGGCTCTTAATCTCCCTCACACAAACACATAACCATAGAACAATGTATCATTGTATTGGAGACTGGCAGGAAGATCTGGATTATATTTTATTCATGACACCCTAAAGGCTCTTATTAACCAGCCAAGTCCCAAAACTCTCAACCAAAACACAATGGAAGAGAATAAAGGGAAAACTGAACACTGTGCAGCACACTGTAAAAGACAGAAACACAATTGGACAGAATGGGAAGACACTAGCAAGAGAGGCGCACCAGGCCAGGAACAGCACATGAAAGCTCAGCAGGGCATGAAACAATACACTGCAACAAGCACAACAAGAACGAAAGGACAACAGGGGCTGAATGCTTGAGCCAGTTTGTGGCTTTGTGTTCGCTCAGATCATAAAGTTATACGGCTTAATGTATTTTGGCATCCGAGTGATGCTGGGACCTTGTTGATGCCTTGGTTGCTAATTGGACAGTGAGTTAACACAGTTAATTCAAGGAAACATAAATGCACCATCCACACTTGTCCACAACTGACTGCATCTCTGTTGTGGAGCCGTTCATAACCACATATTTATCAGTTTATGTAAAAGTGGATAGTGCAAGAAAGCCAGTATGATAGTTTGCTCCACTGGCTCTGTGGTTCTCTTTTTCCTCAGAGTTCAGCATTGTGAAATGAGTTTTCAATTGTACAATGGCACAAATCCGAGTTCATCATAGTTGAATTCCACTCAAATGCTTTACACAGATATTTTTCAAGCCACAAGCAAATCCACTGATCATGGATATCTTATTTAAACTTATTACTTTGAATCCAAGATTTGTGTTAGACAGTTAGGCTGCAGTTCTTCTAGTGGCCACTAAATGATGACTCTGTATGTGCTGTTGTTTGAAATGTGGGAGACACTTAAATGCAGTGAGCTTTGTCATCACAGAGAGGTTGCCAGCTTTTGCACCATCATGTCTGTACAGAGACTAAAACCAAAACCTCTGCTCACCAACAATATCTAATAAACCATGCTATAGACAAATAAGTAGGCTGCACAGACATGATGAGATAAGCTGTTGTAACTCCCCATAAAATAAAAATAAAACAAATATAATAATAATAATAATAATGGATAATAATATCATATAATGATAATAATATATTTCTGCTCATGCATCTGTTAATCAAGAAAGATATATTGTGTATGTAAGTGCAGAGGTGTCATTGAACACTTTCCCCCTGCTTATAGTCTTTATGCTACACTAGGCTTTGTTATATTTGATGTTATATTTTAATGACTGGAAATTAGCCCTAGTATTGTATAAGTAAAAATAACAAGGGTGTAGAAAACTACCACAGCAGTACTGACTCATTATAACGTCAAACTATTGACATCACCTGCAAAACTGTAATGTCCATGAGGAATGAGAAGACCAGACCCCCACCAAAGCTAAAATAAAGCAGCAGTGCTCCTGTTAAGTATCCTACAAATCCTACGAATTTGGGGTTACACATTCATAATTTACTGAACTATAAAATAAATGGAAATTTAAAAACTAATTTCCCCACATTGGGCTGCACGGTGGCGCAGTAGTTAGCACTGGCCCCTCACAGCTAGAAGATCCCTGGTTCGCGTCCCGGTTAGGGATCTTTCTGTGTGGAGTTTGCATGTTCTCCCTGTGCAGCGTGGGTTTTCACTGGGTACTCCGGCTTCCTCCCACAGTCCAAAAACATGCTGAGGTTAATTGAATATTCTAAATTGTCCGTAGGTGTGAATGTGAGTGTGTGTGTTTGTTTGTCCTGTGTGTGGCCCTGCAATGGACTGGCGACCTGTCCAGGGTGTCCCCTGCCTTCGCCCTAAGTCGGCTGGGATAGGCTCCAGCCCCCCCGCGACCCTGCAGAGGATTAAGAGGCGTACATCGTACAGATGTACAGATAATGGATGGATGGATGGATTTCCCCACATTTCTCCAAATCAGCCATTGTGTCAATCTTTTGACTTAGAGGTCTTTTTCCTCACCATGTCAAACTGTGGCAACATGTTATCTATATATATTATTCCAGTATATTGAAAAAGGATGGAAAGAGTAAAGTGTATTTACATACACTGTTACATTCTAGCCAACTCTGGATCAGGTTAATGTCCCGACGATGGGGACAGAGTTTGTGTCCTTTGCTATGTGGTCACATGGGACACACAACATCCAGTATGGCCCACTCGTTTGTGTCACAGAATTTTACTCCTGAGATACAATTAGTGCAGTAACATCTTCTGAGACAGATTTGAAAAACACATTCGCACTCCTATTTAAATACCAATTTTCTATGAGCTCCTTCATTATCTGTCCCTATTAAATTGGCTCTGTTAGGCTACACAAAGACATATCACCTGAAGGGCTCAGAGGTCAGGTAGGAGTTCACAGGGGTGAATTTACTGACCGGATTATAACCTCGGACCCTGCAGTTATTTGATGGTCTGTGCAGCTTTCTCTTGAGACAGGAACAAACAGAGCACAGAAAGATAGCAGAGGGCAGACAGATCCGAGAGGATAAGATGGAAGGATACACATGACCTACTGAAACCAGGACAGACTTAACACAGAGACTATCATCACTCACCTCTGACAACAACAGTTGAACTAGAGTCAGAGCGGATAATTTCTTGTCACTCCTCAAAAATGCTAGAATGATAAATTGCTCCCTGACAGAGGACCGTTAACATGCTGAAAGATTATAGAGTCATTCTTTCATTTTATCATCTGATCTATTCTGCTCTCCATGATACTTCAGTCATGCTCTGAGTTATTCTCTTCCAGCCCTGGCAGAGCAGAATAAACCATTAACAGGAAAGTCTGACCTTCTGAAAACAGCAAAATTGTCCAACAAATACATTTAAAGCATTGACCCGTTCACTTATTGGAAATCACTGTGGAAAGTAGCATAAATAACTATAATAAATAAATAAATAAAATGTCTTAATGCCTCAGAACAGTCCCTTAGGACTATAGACACCAGTTTGACATTTTACTGTTTTAATCCCAATAAAAGTTGCTCATAGGGCACATATGCCAAAAAGGCTCTTCAGGGTTTTAATTTTTGGGCCCATAGCAAATTACTCTTTCTCAAGCTTTTGGTTTCAGGGAAAATTACCAAACACTGCAACACTGAGACAAAGCAGGCTAATTTCAGAGCAGTATACTGGAATAAGGGGCATCTATAAGTCAAGTCAATTCATTTTTATTAAGCTCAAGGTCACCAATCACAAATTTGCCCCAAAAGGGTAATAATCTGTACAGCATATGACACTGCCTATCCTTAATTTTAATCCCTTCATTAGTCCCATAAAGTGGAAATTTCCATTCAGGCTGCTACTGCAAGGCGTCAACCCTGGCCGGGACTCGAACCCCTGTCTCAGTGGTGAGAACACCAAATCCTAACCACTGGACCACCACACAGGGCCTCCTTGGATCCTTATTTGAGATAAGGAAAAAATCTCCAAAAATCTTAACAGGGAAAAAGGAACTTCCAAAAGAGCAAGGACAAACAAATATGTAATAGAGCCCATAATGTATATGAGTAGACAGAGGGAGAGAGAGAGAGAGAGTGAGAGAACAGGATCACACCTGAGCTGACGAAATGAATACATCATCTGCTGGGACATTTTGATGATGGGGTTAATGTTGGATGCCCACTTTAGGTCCTGGAAGATCATGTGTCCCTAAAGCCCGAAGGTTTACACAGCAGATACAGTGCTGTTGAGTATGGTGATGGAGGTTAGGGTAGTGTTGGGGGAGCTCCTCTTAAAGTCCACTGTGATCCCCACAGTTCCACACATGCTGAGCTCCAGGATGTTATGACTGTACCACAGATATGTTGACTCATCATCATCCTGGATGAGGCAATGACAGTTCAGGAGTTTAACAGATGGCTCCCTGAGGTGCTCTCTTTGGTATACAAGGAGAAGAGCAGTGGGGACAGCACACATCCCTGGGGAGCGCCAGTGCTGATTGTCCAAGGGCTGGATGTGATTTTCCCCAGTCTCACGTGCTGCCTCCATTCTGTCAGGAAGTTTGTGATCCACTGACAGGTGGGACCTGGCACAGTGAGCTAGATGAGTTTCATGTACAGGATTTCTGTGATGATTGTGCTAAATGCTGAGCTGAAGTCCACAAATCCTTGTGTTTGACTGCATAAGCCATTGACCTGTTTGTCTGGAAATAAAGGAGGCGTTATCATGACGAATTTACCCAGGGGTTCAAATCGCAAAAAAAAGTGTTTATGTCAAAATACTGCAGGCTGATGAGCTTGTGAGTGTCAGGTAGTAGACTGGGAGAGACGATGGGCTGATTGCGGACAAGTATGTATGATGAGTAGGGATAGGAGTGACAGGATAGGAATGACATACACAAACACAAAGTGGTCAACATGGGACACAGCAAACAGTGAGACACAAGGGGACACAGCTGTGGCCGTGACACTGGAAATGTTAATATCAAGTAAAGAGACTGTTTTCAGGGTCTGATTATGCAGCCTTATCAAAAAAGAGTGATGGCTCTATAATTACCAAAAAACTGGGGGTAAACTAAAAAGAAAGAAAAAAATTCAGAATTCATGTAGTGAATTCTAAACATGTGCGGGGCCTTACGAATGCTTGTTGGATAGATCTGGTCCCCTGTGAACATGCATCTTAAAGTGCAGACAGAAATGTTTAAACATAATTAATCCAAAAAATATGGGGCATTTCTTATATTTCTGTATAGGTGTATGTATGTGTGAGTGTGGTGGAAATATCAGAAACCTTTCTCGAACTTTTCTGCCCACAGATCTCATGCTCGGCTGATTTCACCAGGAGGATCTCCTTTCTTTGCCTCATTTGACAGCACTTCCATCACGCTGCACTCATCCAAATGCCAGCATTTGCTCACAGCTGTCACAGCCACTGAGGAAAGGAGGAGAGACTCTGCAGTGTAAGGTGAGGTAGAAATATCGAAAATGTCCCCATTCTCAAATTCAAGTCTTATTACAAGAATCTTCCTCTGTTCATTTGTTTTGGCGGCACAGTGTGACCTCTGACCCCTTTTAAGACCCCATTGTAAGACTAGAGCTTCTCCTCCTGCTGCACTGTTGTCAGTCAGAGTGGATGAAAGCATGACAGCCTGAATCTAATTGTCCAGTAGGCCTTACAGTCTCCTGATTGGTTCCCCAGATCAGCAGGCGCACCAATGGTAGAAAGAGGTGCCCACCTTGGAGCAGCAGTCATCAGACATCAGGTATTTATCTTAAAACCTGTAAATCATTTCTACACATTACAGGATAGTTGAGATGCTGTCTGTCACGAGTACTTGCTGGCTCTTTAAAATGACACTGGATTGATTTCACATTTTAAAAATACAGTTTTTCCATCCTTGTGTTGCTTCTTTGCATCTTTGTCTCATATCCCCACTGACACGAGCTAAGACACAAGGAAGACACGTGAGCGGGGAAAGCGAGGAGCCATATTAGCCAAATGACAGCACCCATTATCTCCATCTCCTCCCTTTTCAGGCACAGAAAAGGACACACTATAATGGCAGCATGTCCCAGTTATGTCCATTTTGTTTGCTGTTGGCAATGGGGGTTCATCATATTTATCTGCTGAACCCTACTGTTCCTAATTTTATCAAAAACTTGCACCTTCTTCCCGTCCAGAGTCATCAGTCTAATGTGATTACGTACACGAGCAAAAACTGCTTAGTGTTTGAAGGGTTAAGGGTCGTCCAAAGTCAGTCAGTGGGAACTAGAGACTAAAGTCTTCAATCTTTCTGCCTTCTGTGCCCAAAAGGGAAAAGATACTTCCTCCAGGGAGCGAGCCTGCACTCAGCAAATTTAATGACAATCTGTTCATTAGATTTTGATAGTTAATGTACATACTGTATATATCTGAGAAATTTGGCCCGACGGTTGAGTAAAGGTAAATAAGATAAGATAAACCTTTATTCGTCCCACAGTGGGGAAATTTGCAACACCTTCTCTGGGGACCATGAATATCTACACCAGTTTATCTGTATCTGTATATCTTGCTGTGGACTGTAATTTCCAGCACGATCTCCCATGGTCCTGAGGTAAAAAATAAGAAGCCACCAGAGAGTTCCAGTGACAGGGAAAGAGACAGTCTGGGACATAGGCTACTACATAGATAGTATGGACAGGAAAAGGAAAAGGATGGAACTGAGCTTTTGTACCTGGGTGTGTACGTGCAGGTGAAGAGGTAGGAATTCATTTCAAACAATGGGGCCGTGTGCTGGATGCGAAAGCCAGGACCATGTGAGACTGATAGCTGGTGCATTCCTTCAGTGCAGACAGATGTTCATGTTCATCCACTAGCTGGCTGGGACCTAATTGTGTGAAATGCAAAGACATGCTGCTACTAGGTTTTTAATTGACTATTCTAATTTTGAATGAGAGTGTGAGTGATTGTCTGTCTACTTTATGTGTGCTACCCATATGATAAACTCTCGACATGCCCAAAGTGAGTTGGGATAGGCTCCAGCACCATGCAGCCCTGCACAGGATAGTCAGGTACAGGTAATGAAGGATGGATAGACATGAGAATGAGATAGATATTTATTGTCATATTATTACCTTTAATATGATATTTAAAAAATCTGCAGAAAGTTTTTGTTTCATGGTCATTAAGTAAAAGAAAGATTCACATTTTCTCAAATGACTGATAGAGGTTTCGAGATGTATCCATGTATCTACTTTTATTTTCAAGGAGAACAGAATGATTATAGCGCAAATAGCCTTCATTGAGGCCTTGTGATCATGCAAAGATAGATATGTCTTTATTTAGAGTCGTACTGTTCTTTGAAAATAGAGCTTAAGCGGCACAGGGACCCTGAACGAGAGTCATTTTTTTGCTGAAGGCTGTAATCAAAGACATGGCTGTGATTCTGGCAACTACACTGCAAATTAGCAGTGCTGCTGCTGGAACTGTCTTCTCCGAAAAAGGAGGGACTGAAACTGAGAGGAAGGAGAGAAGACAAAAAATAGGAGATGGAAAAGATGGATGAGCGAGAAAAGAGGTGGAAATTGAGGCGGTGGAAATGCAAACACACTTTTTCTCTTTCTCTCACGCACACACACGCACGCACACACACACACACACACACACACACACACACACACCATGCAGTCATGGCTGAGCTAACAAAGGCACTAGCCTGGGTCCTCAGCTCTCGGGAGATGAACTGGAGCTGATAAATTTAGCAAAAACACAACTCCCCTTAGGCCAAACACACACACATTACTGCCATCCTTGCTTGCTTCTTTGTGTGTGTGTCAGTTTGTATAAGTAGGGCTGCAAAACTTGGGTGTCACATGCATCCATTCTGTGTGTGTGTGTGTGTGTGTGTGTGTGTGTGTGTGTGTGTGGCTTGCAACACTTTCTGTATTAACGACAAATGTCACTGTAATGGACATGAGCGAGGTAGAGAGGGTGGAGGAAAAGAAAAAGATGGAGCAGTAAGTGGAAAATAGGAAAGGATTGAATATAGCAGCATTGAAAGTGAGGGAAGAAAGAGAGAACGGCAGAGAGAAGAAGAAATCGAGAGAGGTAGGGAGGAGGAGAGAGAAGACACAAAATGGATGAAGAGAGCCGGATGAAAAAGAAGGGAATGTGGATAGAGGACTGGAGAGACTAGGAAAGAAGAAAAGTGAATGAAGGAGACAGACAGACGATTGAAATTGGAATCCACCAACTGAAATGTTGTGCAAAACAGGACAGCACCATCTCCCGCTATGTTTCAAGTTGGTCACACAGATGACCCTTTTTCACTGAGGAACACTGGCTCAGCAGGGACGTCTGCAGGCACTTTTTGAGAACAATTTTGTTATCTTCAAAAAAAAAAAAAAAACACCAGTGAAGACTGTGAATGAGGCCAGTTAGAAAACAGAAGCACAGGAGATCAAACATAACAGTTGTGATTGTGTCTATTTTTAAGGCAGGGATAAAAATCTCATCTGGCATAAGGGCAATGTTGTTAAGAGTTAGTTGCAAACACTTTTGGCTGATATAAATAGAGGGACTTATTTTCTAGAAGTAGACGTCCGGATTAGTTTCTGATTTCACAATGTCAAAGAAAAATGCAAGTATCTTTCAACTTGGGTCTTATTCTAGTAATTGTGGTCATTCTGATTATGGGTCAGAATGACCACAACAACCTCGTGTTGTTGCCATCAAGATTTGAGATATGCAGAGCATTTTTACATAAAGCATTTTTTCAATTGCTGAACTGCTGGTGCTGGTTATTGGTTTATTGGAAATATTTTCCTACCAAAGAATTGCTCCCAATAAAAACTGTCCACAGCATTTTTTAGTAAAGAGAGAAGGAAGTTAGACAGAGGAAAGGATTACTGATATAGAGAAGGAAGAAGAGAGAAGGGGAAGGGAAGTTGAGGGGGGATGAGGGAGTTGCGAGTAAGAATGAAGTCGTGCTTTCTGAAAGAGATTTTGCACAAATTAAAACAAGTCTGAAATTTAATCCAGAGGAAATTGGTGTCCAAAGCTCTGGGCTCTGTTTTGCTACTAAAGCCTCTGCTGCCCTGCAACATGAAACAAGACACATGCAGCTCTCTGCCAAATGGAAGTTTTAGTTTGTGAGACAAATTATTTTGACGTATTATTTTGAAAGCATAGACACCAAGAGGCTGTAAAACACAACACAGGACTTGGGATGAAGGAAGCATGGATGGAGTGACACAGTGATGGAGAGGTGAATCAAATCTGACTATGAACAAAATGTGAAGCCCTCATTTCTGCTTTTTGATGCAACTCTGCAAAACCGGATTGTTTCTAATTTGCAGTGATTAGCTTTTGGCTACTCATTTGACAAAAAATGACCCACACTTCATTTCATTTCATGGTCTTCTCTCAGCTGCAACCCATAAATTCTTTTCAAATTTGATTCCTCTGCTGCTCAGTTTCTCACTGACACCAAAGAGACCAACCTATCGCCAGACAAGAACATTGATATTATACAAACCTCAGAAGTTGTTTGTTGGTGAACTTACAAGTTGCAAAATTCAGAAGAAACACAGAATCACTCGTTTCAGCACAGGGACAAAGCCCGCTAGTTGCCCCAGTAATGATTACCTCTTGTCTGCCAGATGCAAAAGAGAAAAGGGTAAGATGTTGTTATATAGCCACAGAGTCCACAGACGTAGGAGGTCGACATTGTTGGACAGGACAACAAATCATCAAACCCAAACCACAAAATTTCCCTGACCTTAATCAGGTAGTAATTTCAACCCACACTATCTTTCCCTATCCCTCAAGTAGTTTTCATGCCAAAACCTAACCGAAACTATCACGTTATATTTTTGAAACATGACACATAATGCCGTCCTGCTGATTAGGACATCAGATTCGGAGTTCTGGAGGGCAGTTACAAACATTTGTTTCATTGTTCAGACCATCATGTGTTGTATCCAAGACAATACTATATGTCTCACAGTGAAGTTGTCAGCTTTATGATCCCAGAACCAACAGTGTGGATTTTGTTTGAGAAGTCTACTGATGCCACTAATAATCTATCTATAATCTAATTATCTAATACTTAACTAACAGCGGTACT
The DNA here is from genome assembly GCA_025331565.1 of Holacanthus passer. NCBI lineage: Eukaryota > Metazoa > Chordata > Actinopteri > Pomacanthidae > Holacanthus > Holacanthus passer. The sequence goes on along the minus strand of JAFREQ010000123.1, from coordinate 842,095 downwards.
GTAGAGGTGTAGTTCACATGTAAAACATAAATGCAATAGAAGCAAGCAAATGTTCTCTTTACTGCTCCTAGCTGTCATATACTTAACTAAAACTTTAAAGCTCTACAGGTCACTAACTTACAGCAGTGCATTGTGGGCTGATTCTCATTCCATGAGCAAACAGCTAGATTTATAGCAGATGCATAATGACTCAGAATGCCTGGATTTGGCTCAGAAAAATCCATTTCTTTACTTTATAGTATAGTGTACATAGAGTATAGATGATTGTTTTCTTTTATTAAACCCATGGTTTCACTGGTAAGCTGACTACTTGACTTGAGGGCACACCTGTGCACATGCAGTATTATAACGTTTGCATAAAACATAATTCAATAACATGAATGACACTGTGATGTGAGCAAATGAACAGCAGGGGCACAAAATGAGCAGCAACCAGCAGGTTAATAATATGACGCTGGGTGCCAGCCCCCAAAAGATCATCCTTCTACAGTCTGTCTGTAGCTAATTATCAGTACCAGGTGTGCAAAGAGTGTCTGAAACTATTTTACAAAATATTAAGAAAATTACAGAATATTGTAGCATTATTTTTCCTCCAGACTTTACATTGTATAGCCAGATATAATGGTAGTTGATACTCCTGCTGATCAATCCCTTATTAAAAATGGGCTTGCTGAATTTGCATGCTGGTGAGTAAGCTCACCAGTCGACCACATTTATTGTAACACCTGCCCTCCTTTTTTCATAGGTCTGCACCACTACACTACTAAAGGTATCACCACCACACACAATAGGAGACCGTGGCAGTATCCTGATGTGTTGATGTGTGTGTGAAGAAAAGAGCCGATGTGCTCAGTCAGCGCTGCCATGGTAAGGAAAGGTTAAAATATGCAAAAGGAAATGGTTTGCCATGCATCTCCGGAGGCTCTGAGCAAACTCTTTCCTGGGTAAATAAAAGTCAAAATGAAAGCTTTGGAAGCTACTGAGCTCTGCCCCGTGGGTAATCCTTCATACTGAAGAGGTGGGGGCTTAAAGGAAACAAGCATAAATAAACAGAGGGAAGTAGAGAGAAAAAACGAAGGGGAATGACAGAGTAGTGCAAAGATAAACAGAGCAAAGAGGGAGGGAGAGTACGTGTGAGAAGGAAGGAAAGGGAAAGAGGGATGATAAGAGGATGAGACTAAGAGAAGAGGTTAGCAGTGAGCAGAGGAAGGAGGGGAGGGGACGACAGAGACATGTAAGAGAGGTGGAGGTAAACTGCTGAGTGCTGACCTGAGGAGTTTGCCCTCCTGCGTTGAGCCATGCCTTTGTTTAGTAGTTGTTTGGTTTCCTGATGATGGCTCCTAACTTGTGTGCCAGTTGTTATAATAATCATTTATTGCAATATAGTGATTAATATAGCATATTGCAAGGGATTTGCAGCAAACTGTCGTGGAGAAGAGGGAGCTAAGCTGGAAGGCACAGTGTTAGATATTTGCGTTGATCAACATGCCAGCCCCCACAGAGATCGTGAGCTCTGGGAGGTGGCCAGAGGAATGAGATACAAGCAGCCAAAATGAGTTTCCTATGCAGGGTGCCTGGGCTCACGCAGAGAGAGGTGCTTAGATATCTGGAAGGAGCCCAGACTTCCTATGTTCGTTTTAACTCCAGCCTTCACCCTGACTCAAAGTATCCCACTCACGTTCAAAAATTGAATCCTGTTCTTCCTCCTGTTGACGTCCTTTTTGAGAACCGATATGCTGATATGAGTTGTAAACACAGATTCGCTTTTCATATTTCATCCAGAATACTGCTCCTTCCTTACAATACCACGTTCCTGACTCCTCTTCTTCCTCATAAAGTCTACATAACCACACTGCTGAATGTCCCATTTGCTAAGCATTTTCCTAATAGGCAAGTATCTGTAAATTTATTTCAGTTGTAAAATTCTAATGGTGACGTCGAAGGCGGTTGTGTGTTGTGTTGTTTTCCCATGTTGACAGAATAGCTACTGGTGCAGCAGATATTTTACTGAGCTGATGTGCAGCCGATATATTTTCTTGTTTTTTCTCTTGTTGATCCATGTTGTATCCCTCATGTAAGGACAGCAAGTCATTTGTTATGTACATAATGATAGATTCCTTTTGTGGTGTTGCTGCAAAGAGTTGATCATATGCAAAAAAAAAGGGTCACAAACATTAAAATATATTATTCTAAGACCATCATTGGTAGACTATAACAGAGCTCAAGATTTGTGCCTGTTAGCCATCCAACTCCTAACATGGTACATTTTACATAATTAGGTTTCAGTCCAGAAATAACTTAGTGAAGTAAGTTATTTAGTTCTTCTACAACTACAATAAGAGAAGCAATATTTGGTTGAATTTGAAAATTTACATCATTCACATACATTGAAATTTTTGATTGCTATTCATTCTCATGTTTTGAGCTAAGATTAGAGGCTTATAGAAGGAATCTTACTTCAATACGCGTTACAAGTGAATACAAGAGTCATGTAATACTCAAAAAGAAGCAACCTCACGATTAAAAAGCAAGCATGAAGTAGGCAGCATAAAATGGTAAAATCATGTAATAAATAAAATAACGTGAGGAGGGTTTGTAATGGTGGATGAGTCGAGGTACTTTACAGTATACATGAGTGTGAGTGTATGTGTGTGTTCAATCAACTGATCATGAAAGAGAGAAAGAAATTTCAATTATAGGCAGATATATTTCTTCTATAGCTGAGCCCCCTTACATCTAACAGCCCAGTACAGAACACTGAGAGGTGGAACCATTTGGCATGACTTGGGAAGTGAAGCAGGCTCATGCAAAATTTTGAAAATTGAAGTTTGATTATTTATATTAAGATTCATAGTATCTTGAGCTGATTGAAAACAGGGGCTGAGTGGTCACAGTGGTACTGGTAGCAGTGCAGAGAGGGATGTGGAAATGTTTGGAATGTGTATGAAGTGTGAATGAACTGAGTGGTTATTTACAATTCAGAATATCAGTGACAGTATGCAGAAACTTAACATGGTGATAGCGGCATGTACAGATGGGGCACGAGACTCCAGCAAGATGAGGGGAGGTGGACTCTGTGTTTACATCAGTGATGCTTGGTGCTGATCACAGTCGAAACGTTAGCAGGTTGACATGCTATACCCACACCTGGATTTGCATGTGCAATCCCACCACCTCCTTCTGTCGAAACCCTGCAGTAAGGCTATCACACACAAGAGCTAATCTGGCAAAGCCTGAGCAATATTGGATGACTAATAAGGGAACAAGGCTGATGCACCATGTTGTCATCATCTCTCTAAATGCAATACATTCCTGAACCCATCTACTACAGACAATCTCCCTGCTGCTATGGAACAACAGAAAAACATTTTCTGTTCTTGAACCAGCTGAATGTTTTTTAGCCATCATCACCTTCTAGTTCAGCAGCATCCTGAGGTCCCAGCTCCAACAGGAACACAGTAGTCAGTCCCCTCCTGTAAATAATGAGAAAGTCAAGGCAGCGTTGTCGAGTTCCCCTGTGAACAGCAAAGCTGGGGAAAATTCACTCTCTATTCAGTCTATTAAAAGAACTGTTGGGAACTGCAATACAGAATAAGTACAAGCGGTCCTGCAGCTCAATTGGATTTTGGGTCGGCTATAGTTAGCAATATTTCAAGAGTAAACTTGTGTAACTGTTTGTAAAATGATTTTGTCTTATTTTACTTTTGAGTCAGAAAAGAAGAACAAGTACAGGTAGACATATGATTGAAAGGATTGTACTGGGGGTTTAGCATTTTTGAACCCATTAACTTTCTTGAATTTCTGCATGTATGCTCTCCCTGTATCTGCACGGGTGAATGTGAGTTTGATTGTCTTTGTGCATCTAAGTGTGTTAGGATAATTGGTTTACAGATAGATAGACTACAATTTCAGTCCTGATTGATTTGGCGGCACCTGAGGTCACTGGTGGCAACAACAAATGTGTTTTTAATAATTGGGGTCCCCGTGTAGGAAATGACTTGTATTGACCATTGAGAGCAGCATCATGCCTGGAGCAACAGATATGCAATAGTAGAACAACAGCTCATTATGTTGAGCAGTGCCATGAGCAACTGTGATGTGATTTCCATATAACAGGACAACACAGGAAAAGAATTTGCTTACCTCGCTGAGAAAGAGAGAAAGTAGTAACAGAATGTAAAAAAACTTGCTGAAAAAAACTATGCTGATCATCCAGATGTCTATTTCTTTATTTCTTTCTTTTGATAATGGATAAATAGGTTTGGCTCAGGAAACCATCCAGGTTTAAACTGGAGTTGCATATTTTCTCTTGTGCATACATTAAAGAGATTGTATATATATATATTTTTAAATGTATGTTGCTGTTCCAGTGCAGTGTTGCTGGTGTATGAGGGCTTACCTGGACAAGAAATCAAAGAGCAGAGAGGGAACACATGATTGTTGACCACTTATACAGCACGAAGTGGCCACACCAAATGCCTTGTTGCTGTTCTGTGGTATCATGTTGTCCACAGGAGGAGGATGAGCCTTATACTGTGTAATAAGTCATAATCCAGTGTCAGACTGTTCAGGTCCAAAGGCCTGTAGCTGTAGAGTCGTAGAGATGAACTTGTATGAAAAAATAAATCACTGGCTTTTTGATGCATGACTTCAGAAACAAGAACACGTTCTTTTTTATTATGCCACAGACAATACACTGTAGTGTTAGTACAGATGGTTAGAGGAGTCTCTGAAGATTCTCAAATACCTTCAGAACTGTGGAAGTTTTCTTAAACAACCTTCTGGGTTCTTTAAAGATCAGTGGTTATTTTGCTGAAAAATGTAGGGTTAGTTCCACGAGAGGCACACACTGGTCTTGGTTGCTCTTGACTGGGTTAGAGTTCACCTCCAATGACATTTAACATACACTGGTTAAAAACTTCCTTTAACCTTAACCTTCCAAATGTCTTTATATTCTGTGTAATGCCCTGACCTTGTGCACACCCCTTTCAATCCTGACATTTTACATGTGAAATCAGAACAACCTGGTAATATAGGTAATATAGCACCAACATTGTTGAACTTATTGGAAAACGCAATAATACTTGAATAGCTTTTCTTAATTAGTGTAAGAAAAGCTATTCAAGTAATTAGTGTAAGTAGCAGACATTACTATTTTTATTTCAAATTTATGCTCATTAGGATTAATAACAAAATTAACTGATTAGCCAGATTAAGTAATCGCCAAATTTTCAGTCTGATCTCAAAAGATTGTTTGATTAAATTTAATTTGTCTCTGTTTCAAAGGAATATCCCTGGACAACAACTTGGTCGAAATGAAAATATTTATCGATCTAACATCTACTAACACAGGATAAATGAAATGACTTGTAACCACAAGATAATAGTCAGGGTGGAACAAATGAATAGTAATGACCCAATAATGACTTTAGAGAGAGGTCATGATTACAGCTATGGATTGTATATGTATGTAGCCCACCTATCCCTATTATAATCAGGGGGGGCCCTGAGTTCGTTAATCTAGTTAACTGTGTAGCAAAAGTCTCTAACGGTAAGTTGTCTTCTTCACTCCTATTTATACTTTCAAGATTTGTCTTAGAGTAGAAACTGCACCTTTAATAAAATATAAAGTCTTATTTGTAAACTCCTGTGTAATACACTCTCCTTTCCTAACTGATATAACACAAATATTTCTTACAGAAATACACACTTTAGAGCAAAGGAAATAATCAAACTCACTCTGAAATAAGGTTTAAAGAGACTGAATTTCTCTCATTTAGTTTCCTCAACCATTTAAAAATACAACAATGAAATCCAAAATTCACTTAAGAAACCACTTGTCAAATTAAAATAATTACAAAAATCACACTTTAACAATTGCAACACCATAACATGCAAGGTACCTTAAACTCAAAGTCACACCAATGTTCAGTGGGCCCACTCTCAAAAACACACTCTCAACACAAGCCGGCACACAAATAACCTATTTGACCTTGAACTCAAACCTCGTTGCAGGCCTGATACGGTGCTCGGGAGCGGTGAGGCCCAAAACTTATTGCCCGCTTCGCTCAGAAGAGCAACCAAAATAAAATGTGGTACCTTATACAGTAGTGGTCCAAACTGCAGCTTCACAGGTCTCTGGTCCTTGATAAAGAAAGATGGCGAGCAGGTATCCAAACGGCGTAGTCTCCTCCGGTGAAGAAACAGCGACGACAGGTGTCCAAGATGGCGCGGTCACAGCTGCAGGCAGTCCGACGAAAGTCTGAGCAAGGCTTTCCAAGTCAGCACCAAGCACTGTACATAAGTCTTCAGCGTCCCTAGTCCAGAAACGCTGAACATTAAAGTTTATAGTGCAAGCTGTATTAGCTTCGCTCTAGCTAATAGTCCATTCACTGAGCTAATGAATGCGGCTACAACACGTGTCAGCTAACAAGCTAACAATGCTAACATACATGCTAACTTGAGCAACTGCGTGACAAGTTTCGCGTAGAAAAATATCCAGCTGCTCGCAGAAGTAAGGTAGGATGTTTCTTTTCTAGACTGTCGGGCAGATAGTCAAAAAACCACAAGCTACACACCTCACTTGTCTGCATAACTTTCCATCACTTACTCAGTCAAGCGACCTTCACAAACTCATGCTCTCGTCTCGTGGTCCGACAACACCTGAACCAATAAGTGACCAGTATTACACACGCTTGATACCAGGATCTTCTTCACAATAAGACATTTCAAAATAAAATACATTCATAATTACAGCTGCATGTTTTAAACATATTTGTAGAACTATACTCTTTTTTTAACCTTATATAAACAACTTTTAACTAAGTCACACATATATATTTTAACTTCATCTTACACAACATCAATATTACCCAACAATGAACTATAATTTTTAACCTGGTTACATGTACTTATAACAAAATGCTAGATATTTACGAGGAGATGCAAGGCTTTAAGACATTATTTCCACATCAACCCAGTCATGAGCAGTAAGGCAGGAAGTTTGGCCTAATTCAAGCTGCAACAGTTGTGGCTGGAGATGTTTTTGGTTGGAACCCACAGCAGTGGATGTTGCAGCCGGACTGCAAGGTAGTCCTTCCTGACAGTATGTGTAGGTGCCTGGGCGATGGCTCGATCAATGTCTCCCTCAGCTGTTTGAAAGACTTCCTTAGATGGACGAGTAGCTTAATGGGCATCATGTAATGAGAATTCAAGCCGTGTCCCCAATTGCACCAGTCTTTAACAAATCAGCTGGTCTTCAGTCTGAAATGCCTCCCCATAAGTAGCCTAAGTCATACCTACACACACACACACAATTAGCAGCAGCTCATGATTACATTGCTCCTTGGATGGTCTATGACTATAACAAGACAGGTAGAAGTGGTTTGTCTGCCTCTTACAAACTTTTTCTCACACTTATTTTCAGAAAACACATTATTTCACTTTACATTGACATTTGACACAGACTCTCTCTCTCGCTCTCTCTCACACACAGTTCTTGGACATCGTGTTCTTGAGTTGTGACTCAGGCTGCTTACAAACCTCTACATCCTTGTCAATAAAAGTTGTGGTAAAATGACTCGTAATGCAGAGGCTGACATCTGACGGAGAGTTCCACAGGACCTGCAGACTTCCAATTAAACAGGAAGACAAATTCACTGTGTCTGTGTAACTCTGACATCATCTGACATCTGTCATTTTATAAGCTGCAGCTGTTTAAGCATGGGGTCTTGATGTGTGACAGTTTGCTCATTATAAATTCAGGCAGTTTGTTAAAAGATTAACCCACCAGGGAAGAGTCAAATACAAACAATTAGAAGTGCAAGTTGGGGCAAAATAAATCACTCAGACATCACATTGGTTTAGCAATTGCTTTTCTGCAAAGATTACAGCATTTTGTTGAGGCTGGACAAGGTGAACAATTTAGTTGCTGAAATAACATGATGAAATGCAGATGCAACGTGTTTGCTTGCTCCAATCAAAATCAAAGGAAGTTTTCTTGTCACACGCACAATAATACACAGCAGAACATATAATGGAATTTCAGAAAAATGAGACAATATAATCACTAGTATAAGGTGACATCAGTTTGACAGTATGTAGATGGATTATATGAATAAATTTTATACGTGTGTAAAGTCATTGGTTCAGGACCTGAATGGCCTGGAGAAGAAACTCCTCCTCATCCTCACTTTCTTGGCCTTCAGACAGTGGTAATATCTCTCTGGCCACAGCAGAGAGGAGTCTGATGTTGGGATGATTGTGTTTTTTATGATCATCTCAGCCCCCATCTTGCACCTCCGGATGTAAATGTCTTGTATAGTGCATTCAGTTGACTGCACCTCCCTCTGGCGTGCCAGGCAGTCCTGCTTGTTGTGGTTCCCCATCGTGCCCTGTTCCCTGGACACTATCAAAGTCTTTAGCACCTTGAGGAGGAGTCCCTTAGGAATCTGAGGTGATAGAGATGATGACAGGCTTTCTTTGCCAAGCTGTCAATGAGAGAGGGCCATGAGAAATCATCTGTCCTCTATCAACTCTTAAGTCTTGTTTCACCAGGAACCAGTTCTCCAAGTGAGTCGATTCCTCTAGGTAGACCTCTTCATAATCGGAGATCAGGCCAACCAACAAATTGACAAAGTTAATGATGGTGGTGGAGTCAGACATGGCCACACAGTCATGTGTGTACAGGGAGAACAGCAGAGGGGGATCCTGTGTTGGTGTGATGGTGCGAAGAGATAAGGTGTGGCTACACACACCCACAGCCTGGGATCAGTCAGAAAGTTGAAGATCCAGTTGCACAGGATGGAGTTATGTCCAAGGTCTTCAAGTTTCTTGACAAGTGTGGGGGATGATTGCGGACTACAGCTCAGCATTTAACACAAACACCATTTTAACAACGCTTCATGGTGTTCATTCTCTTGAAGCTCCTCCTCATGTTGCGCACTGAGACAGTGAGTACATACCTCTCTGCAGTGAAAGCATCAGTGACATGGCCTATCAATGCTTCAAGTCATATATTACTGACAGGACTGTATCGTTAAGGTCTTTCATCTCTAGGCTGCAATGTGGAGCTCCTCAGGGTCCAGTGTTAGGCCCGCTTCTTTTCACCATTTGCATGCTGCCATTCGGGCATCTCATAAGATCACACAACATCATTTTCCATTTTTATGCAGGTGATACCCATTTTACCTGAACTGTGACCCCAATAATTTCAGTGAAGTTTCTCAACCCATTAACCATCTCAAGAGCATTCATGTATGGATGACTCAAAATTTCCTTCAACTCAAAAAAGACTGAGGTACTTTAATTTGGCAAGATTACACTTATTATCCCATAGCGTAGAAGCCTTGGTGTTTTAATTGACAGCAACCTCACTTTGAACAGCCACATCAAATCTGTTATGCATTCATACTTTTTTAACTTCGGAAATTCGAAAATTTCTAGAATTAAGCTATTTCTGTCTACCAAAAGACCTTGAAACAATCACTCATGCTTTAATTTCATCATAGATAGATTATTGCAACTCCCTTTTATCTGTCTGCCACAAAAAGTCTTTCGCCTTTCTGCAATTAATCCTAAATGCAACCGCCAGGATTTTAGCAGGTACCAGAAAATGACAGCACATTATACCTATCCTCTGGCTGCCTGTGAGTTTTAGAATTGAGTTTAAAATATTTCTTATCATCTTTAAAGCCTGGAACGGTTAGGCCCCAAGCTATATTTCTGACCTTTTAACTCTCAATGTGTCATCAAGGGCACTGAGGTCCTCAAATGCTGCTTTCCAAGGAGTTCCTAAATCTAGATAAAACAAGAAACAAAACACAGAGCATTTTCCATCAGGGTACCCAGATGACTGAAATGGAATTTTTCATTCAAAACATTTTTATATAGCAATGCTGAAGCAAAGCAATCTAGTATATATATATATATATATATATATATATATATATATGTGCAGTTTTGTTTGATGGCTAACCAGAAAGCGTTTCATTTTCTTTTTCTACATGATTTTGCCTAACTCCTCAGTTTACAGGAGTCTGTTAGCAATGAGAACTATTATTCATGGTTTGCATAGTTCAGTACATTTAACTGCATTTATTTCAACTCATTTACTGACACTATTTTATTGTCAGCAAGCATGGTCCTATATTCCTCCTTGAAGGGCATCGATCAGTGCCTGGCAGAACTTAGAGGGAGCCAGAAGCAATCAAGCATCACAGTTAGCTGGGTAATGGTGGGCACCAGCCATCCCATATAGACATCTGCCTCTACATTGTGTTAAGCACCTTGAAGATCAGGTTCATGGTCACAACATATTCAGTCAGGGAAGTAAACACAGCTGGATTAAACCTGTTACACAATCTAAGAGCAATAAATTATTTAAATCAAGAAATCATTTCACATGTCCATGTTAGTATGTTAGTAAAAACTGTTTCATAAGTTTATGTGATTGGTGTTTTTGGATTGGTTATTTATTTAATGGCTGAAAAGAGTATTCACTATTATTATTATCATTATTATTATTATTATTATTATTATTATTATTACATAAATGATTAGATTTAGGTACAACTGGACTGACAAATACATGCAAGGAGATTTTATTCCATTGTTTAGCTACTAACCATCATCCCTACAAACAACACAAATGTCTTGTAATTTAATTTTTTACATAATGCTCATGCATGATAATGTGTTTGCTGGCATAAAATATTTAAAGTATGAAATTATAATAAGACCATTAGAAAAAATGATACTCTGTTGAGGTAACTGCATTTAGGTTTGCAGAATTAACCAGCTACAATAAATACTGATAATAAAAACATCACAGCTGCGCACATGTTCTCAGACACACAAGTAAACAATAATCCTAACCCTGATGTGTGTGCATTTTAGTTAATAAACCTAGGCAGCTAATGGCCACAGGATGCATATTTTCATACCTTTAGCAAGAGCCTGAATACAAAAACATTTGTGCAAGGTCCAAGGTGCAAGTTAATGTGTTTGTGTGAATTTTCAAGGATTGCCAACAGCACTAATAACAATAATGGTCACATATTGGTCACTGAAAAAAAACACAATTTAGGATTATGTGCCACTTCAAATGGGATTTTAAATGCAATGGAAACAGCTTGCAATGGCCCCTTCTGAATTGTCTTTGCTGATCCTCAGTGTGTGTTCGACTGGGGCAGCACCAGGCATGCTCATTGCCTGGCAATTATTACTTGCTTATTAGCAGCCAAATAAGGTTGGTAGTAAAGTGACTGTGCATGCCTGAGATTTAAATAACGCAGTTGTCTGACTTACAGATTTCCAGAGGTCAGGTCAGGCATCCCCCAAATCACACATGCCTTGCAACCCTGCACCAACATTGCTGGTAACTCTATGTGGACTTGATGATATAACATGATGATAATGATGAATAATGTTTGAGATCGATAATAATAATAATAATAATAGGCAAGAACAATTCAGCAGCACCCTGCCATGGAGAGGGCACTTTGCTGTGTAAATTCCCAAACAGATTTACAGTTGGTCAAATGACCAAAATCAACTGACATGTTGAACCTCAGGCTTCTTGGGACCTGGGACAGGCAGGACAGGATCTTCTTATAAATAATGATATGACAAGTAATTCATAAATGTATGATGTATAATAAGCAGTTATTTTGTCTTTTGAGGATCTCTGGATTCCTGGACTAGCAATCTAGGAATGGTTGCGCTTGTAAGTCACTCTGGATAAAAGCATGTTAATTCCTGCATTACTAATGTAAATGTAGCAGAGTAGGCTGGTGCTTTCTAAAGCGTCACTTATCAACCTTTTAACGTAATAGCTGCTTTCTGTGGATGCTTTTATCGAAAGCCTTGCACAGTACAGTGAGTGCAGTCATGAGTGTCTACAGTGCAAATCAAACCTCTAATCCAGCTGCTAAAACTGTCTTCATCAACTGCCAAGGCAACCACTAACCGTCAGAAAGTAAACAATTAACTGGATCTTTGGTGTAGTATATAGTAGTACAGTGTAGTATAATAGTATATTGTATAATCTTTGATGTATAACAAACAAGACAGTCACTGAGAAGGCTTTCAGCCTATTGTGGCTGTGTGGTCAACTTTTTGTCCCCAGGTTTTTGTCCCCCCAAGGGACAGGAAGCGCTAAGGTTGTTGATAAATGTAGTCATCTTGAGAAACAGCAGCACTGACAGGAGAGACCTAGCACAGCATATTGCTGTGAGGCACTAAAAGTCAGCCAGAGTTTGGGGTACTGACAGAAACTCAAACAGGATAAAGCACAGTAAGATACAGTATAATGTCATACTAAAAGCTATAGTGCATAGTATTTATTTTTTGCAACAGTTTAAAAAGCAAACTTGAACCACCACCACCAATATGCTGTTTATTTAACTAGCCACAGCAACAACACAGACAAAAACATTACATTCAAGTGTGGGAATTACAAGGAGATAAAGGAGTGAGTTGTGACCCATGACCAGGTCGTCCTAACATTGCCAGAAAAACCTGTGGTCTGTGGTGCCACGGGTCTGCATGCCCAGGTCCCTGCCTTTGCCTACCACCCACCTGGCAATGCACATGATCCCTGTCCTCTGCCGCTCCATCTATGTTGCCAACATCCAGGCCGTCGTCCATTGCTAGTCTGCCTGTCAGCCCTGACTCTTGTGTTCCAGACCTGCTCCCCCCATCAGTCTTGACCTCAGGCTGTCCACCTGAGGTCTTCTGCTTGGCCTCTGACCTGCTGCCAGGCCGTTCTTTGGCTCCCAGACTGCTCGTCCCTAAACACATAGGCACATTTGCATCTTCACATTGCGTGGTGTTCAACTTTGCTGAGCGAATTTTGCCTTTGCATGCCCTGATTTGTGCATGTGTGACTGTGCCCTACCCTTGTCTATTTCGTCTCTGTGCTGCTTCGTCTTAATACCTCATGTGTCTAGCATTCCAGCCTTTCCCTATTATTTATTTCTGATTTTAGTGATTTTGGATTTTTACTTAGTTTACCTGGACGTTTGATTTTGATTCTTGCCTGCTCCCTTTTGGATTTGTTTGCCTGTTTTGGACTGCCTTTTCTGGATTGACCCTTTGCCTGCCTCACGATCCTGTAAGCTTTTTGTACCTTTTTGGTGTTAATATATTCAACACACAGCTTCAGCTCTTCCTCTGGTGTCTGCATTTGGGTCCTATCTGTTGTTTCCTGTTACCCTCTATGCACAAACGTGACATGCTATCTCTGTCAAAAACATTTTAGTATTCACATATCAACACTTTTATTATCATAAACTCATATTTACTTGCTTTCAAAATATGCAGAATTCTACTGCCGGGCTTTCGGCCAAAACCAAACACTGTACTCTGTACTGTACTGTATGCTACTTTCTGGTTTCTTTTTGAATGCTTTACAGCTTCACATGGCCTGCTGCTGGGTTGTACTGCTGAAATAATTAGTAAATTGATTGCTTAATGGTTCACAATCAATTTAATCAAGTTATTAATTGCTGAAACCATTTATCAAGAAAAACTGCTAGAATGTGTTGGTCCAGCTTCTCCAGTATGGGGATATGTTGCTTTCATGTGTTTTGCATCATTTTAAACTCAGTATTTTTGGGGGTTTGGACCGTTTTTCAGACTCAGTGAGCAATTTCAAGACATCACCTTGGGCTCTGGGAACTTTGGTGTGCATTTTTTTCCTAACCTTTTTATGGACTAAAAATTTACCTTGTGACTAATCATAAAAACCATCAACAGATTGCTGCTGTACTGGATTAGATCAGAGAAGCATTTCAGAGATCAGGTGCGCTCCCTGCACTGCCACCCCAGTGGTACTTTTTTTTTCTGTTTCTGTTTTTTGTATATATTATTTTTTCTTATTCTTTCCTACTCTGCTGAAGTCCCTCCCGCCTGCATACTTGTGCTTGTGTAACAGCTCATGGCTCCACATTTTTCTGCTTGCACAACTGGAAATGTGATGTTGCCGCCTCGCCTCAGCTCCACTGCGAGAACATTAAATTAATAGCAGATAGTCATGGAGAATTTGCACATCCTTTTCAATCACTTGGCAACAATTACAGCAGTGTTCCTGCTTTGCTCTTCTCTGCTGTGGAGCTGCTGGGAGGAGACTGCACCGCCACCAGAGATGCTCTACTTCTGAGAAGAAGGCTCACTCAGGGAAGCAAGGGATGCTGTGCAGCTGAGATGGAATACAGGGTAGAACTAATGGATTGAGGCCAGCCATAGATTATAATGATTCCCCATCTCTCACTGTTTACTTATCCATGCTCCTCATATGTCTGGACAAACCCATTAAGGCATATATGCCAACATCATGAAATGTATTAAAGCCATTGTAAACGTTGAACTTCAGACTTTATCATTTGATTTCATTTTTGATGTAATTTAATAATACAGTACTTACTTACACCGTATTGTTTACAGTTTTAACAGTTACTTTATTTGTTTAACATTGAGTTAACATTAATAACATACAGTATTTAAAGCCTTTCATTATGGTGCAGGCATTGTTACACTGCTGTAATCATACATTTTGTGTTGAATTACAATCAAAGAAATAAATGAATTATAATCATAATGTATTTCCTGTTTTAATGTACAGTTTAAATGTGGGGATCTCTTTAATCTGAAGACATATGTGTAGTTCGATGGAAACTGTAAATGTTAAAGCAGGAAAGAAATGAACTATCAGATGGAATATGACACATTAGACACATCAGTAAATAGAACAACAAAACGTGTATTTAAAAGCAAAAAGAGGACTATGAATATCCATACTACATCCTTGCAAATGGTTAGCCTTTCTTCCCCCAACCGAAACGCAAATCAAGGAACAAAACAACTCAATTACATTCTCAAGGTCTCAGTGCTGTATGCTTCAAATAAAGTAAGTTATATGATGCATCATCAGAGCACATCTGAATGTAGAAGTGCTTATAGCTGTTCCAAACTGAACTGAACCCCTCGCTTCTCTCTGTCGCAGAGAGGGAAGACTTTCATAAATTGAAAGATGCAGAATGGTCCATCATAGACATAATTCCAAGAGACAGTGAAATTAAGATCTGAATTTAACACGCAAATTTAGTCAAGACGAATTTAGTTAAACTAAGCTTAAAGACTTGCTTGAATGAAAATCAAATTTTTGACTTTGATGACGTGTTTATAGGATGTTTATTATATGCTACAAGACATATCAGGAGAGAAATAAGAAGTCAATGCCATGGCTGAGCATTTCTGCTTTGGAGCTACAGTGTACCGATGACAGCCTCAAGAACATGGAGTCAGTTACATTCCATTTTCATTTCATTTATGTATATAAATATTATTAATTGTACTTTATTTGTATAGCACTTTTCAAAACCAGAGTCACAAAGTGCTTTAACTTAAAAACATACAACAATTAGCAGCAAATAAAATACAGAGCATAGAAATGTAAACAGATAAGATAAATGAATAAATCATTAAATAAATCAAAGAATGAAAACTACAGAACATCAGCTAAGAAAGGCCATATGATAAAAGTGAGTTATAAGAAGAGATTTAAAGGAGGAGACTGAGTTTGCTTGTCTGAGATCCTCAGGCAGGGAGTTCCGCAGCTGAAGGGCCAGGACAAGTCTTGGTGACAAGTCTTGATTTTGGAACAATTAGAAGGGTCCTGTCAGAGGATCTCTGGCAGCAATAGGGCTCATAGGGAGTTAACAAATCAGAGATCTGGACAGGAACCAGACCATTCAAGGCTTTGAAAACAAAAGACATTCTGATTCACGGACTTGGAGGTGATCCTTTGCTCTTCTTTTGAACATGTATGAGTGAATTACTCTTGCATGGCCAGTGTGTTGTGTACAGCAGCTAAGGTTTATGTGTTTGATGAGCAGAGTGGGAGAGCCGCAGGCCGGTGGTGGGCGGGGCCAGAGGCGGGGACTGTTTGCATATTCATACATCGGCGCGCTCTAAATGAGGACGAGTGGCTGTGAGTCACTTCAGGCGACGTGATGTGTATAAATACGTGTCTTCCTTTGTAAAAATGTGGCGCTGACCTGGTGCTGTGCCGCAGTGGCAGCAGTGGCCATCTGAGAGTGGGGAGCGTGGAAGCGACGCGTCTCTCCATCAGAGTGAGACCTCTTCATTTCCTCCGGTCCTCCTGTGACGCTGCCAGCCCGCTCCCCCCACCCCCCCCTCACTCCGCCCGGCTGGCTGCGTGCTGCACACCGCCTTTAACCGGAGACACCGAGAGAGGTTACATCTGTGCACCTGACCTGCACGGACTGTGGATTTAAAGGGAGGACAGAGCTGAAAGTTGAAGGCTGCGACAGGGAGCCGCTCCAGACTGCTGTCCAGGGAACAAGGTAACCAAAGCCAGCTGACCTGTCTTTGCACGCATGGCAGCCACATATAACGAGCTCGCTCACTGGAGATGTGCTGATAGATAGAAAAGGAGGGTGAAGAGTGACCGACAGTCGGTGGTCATCACACAGCATCACGACCATCATCAGAAACACAGGCAGGGAGCGACGTCCTCTCTGTGCTCCTCAAACTTCAATCACACTGATCGTCGGGAAAATCAAACACCGCATCCTTGATGGGAAAATATTTTGAGGGTGCTATCTATCTATCTATCTATCTATCTATCTATCTATCTATCTGTTTGTCTGTCTGTCTGTGTGTGTGTGTGCGTGTGTGTGCCTGTATGACATTTATTCTTTCTCTTTCCCCCTCTCTCTTTCTCACACACAGTTCAGTGAGCTGACATTTAAAAAAAAAAGTCTTCCATGTAAATTATCAACACTTCTACAAAAAAAATCCCTTCTCTCACTCTTTGTGTGTGTGTGTGTGTGTGTGTGTGTGTTCCTGCAGGAGTGTCTCATTCCCAGCAGATGTTGAGGGTGAAGCTGTGAAATGCATCTGTAGTGAGATAGACTGAGCCCTTTAGGACAGATGTAATTGTCACCACTGGTATTTAACTCTGTCTCTGTCTCCCTCTTTCTCTCCCTCACACAGACAAACAAACACACAATCACACACACATGTTTTCACACTGTCTCCTAGTTTCTGCTGTTGACTCCACATTCTTTGGCTGTGACAAGTGAGCGTAGCAGCTAGCCAAGTGTGTGTGTGTGTGTGTGTGTGTGTGTCAGTGTGAGCATCAGCGCATGTAATTGGGTGAATGCACTCTTTGCTCTCAATATTTGACTGTGTGTGTGTCTGTATGTGCATTTAAACATGTGCGTGTGTGTGTACAGTATGCCTCCTACCTCACTGAGTGTCTCTGTTTGTATGACCATCAGTGACCAATGGGGAGCCTGACCACCTCACCTGTAACAGACTCAATTAATATGCAAAGCCTTTCATCTATTTTTATTGCTGTTCAATAATTCAGAAACAGCCTCAGCAGTCGTCACCTATTTGTTCGACAGTCTCTGCTTGCTCTGGTTCTCCTGCAGGTTCTGCTCGTGATCTGTCAGTGTGTGTGTGCATGTGTGTAGTTGCTACATAGTTACCACCGGAACACGTTTGTAAGCAACAGATTGAGGACATTTTGACATCACTGTTTGGAGGTTAAGACTTGGTTTGTAAGAGTTAGGTTAGAATTAGGTTTAGGTCAGGGTTAGGCATTTAGTTGTGAGGGTTAAGAGCAGTGGGCTAAGGAATACTTGTGTCCTCACAAGTGTAGAGGTACAAGTATATGTGTGTGTGTGTCTGTGTGTGTGTGGAACCTCTTCCTGTCCCCTGACAACTGCTCCCCACGGCAGCTGCTGCAAACAGGAAATAAATAAATAAGAAAGTGTTCTTAGACAGCTTGTCTGAATGAATAATAGTTATCTTAGACAACTTAATAGGAATATGTTCTTCGTCGAGTATTCTGTGTTGCTGCAGAGACCTTCAGTGTACTTCCCTCATGAAAGTAGAGCTACAGCTAATGCACAAATACTGTGTGTCGAGGAACCTCCATGTGAGAACTTGTAAATCAAATCTATTGCACACTGTACGGACGACAAAGATCAACCACTCACCAGAGGTCCATTCCTTCTAAATAGACCTCAGTGTCTGGGCAAGTGCAGGTCCAGCTACTCAACTCATCATGGTCTAGAGATGTCAAAGGTTTTGATCTGTGTGATTTTGTTGCAATGACAACAGCTCTGCCTGTTAAGCGAACATACAGAAGAATAGGAGAGCTCACCAGGGCTCTGCAGCGCTGCTTTGGAGGGCTAAAGGAGAAAATGTGCTGTCAAGTTAGAAAATGTTGTTTGGAGAAAGGTTGCATCCATGGGCAAGAGTTGTGACCATGTGTGACCCCAGCACTGTAGTTTCATCACAATTTGGCAACATAGCGTTCCCAAGACAGACTCAGTAAACTCCTGTTCCTTGTTTGTAGTTTGAGTCTGTAATGCTTGGACACTGACAATAGCCCACACCTGAAGTCGTTTCAGTTCGTCTGTCTCGTGTCCTGTGTTAAATTGTTTTCTTCTGCTATTTATACCCTTCATATATATGTGGCTTTAGCAACTCACAAAATATTATTCACAAAATGAATCGCATAATAAAGCATGATCTGTGTTTGAACCACATCTCCAAAAAAGAAAAAAAAAAAACTAAGTGCGAACTGCATCTAAATAAAACCTGTGCAACTGTTAATGGTGTTGGCTGGAAATTAATAGTGGAAATGTAATGTGGGGGTTCAGCACTGAGAAAGTGGTAGTAGTATGATTTTTCTTTTAAAAACTGTAGTCTTTGTTTTGTTTTGTTATTTGGAAAGTAGCCTCTAAATTTCAATTGGGGAAAAACCACCCAAATGTTAAATAAAAAACAAAACAAAACAAAAAAAATGAAAAGTAAAAAAAAAAGAAAAGTAGCCTAAATGATCACAAACCACCAAAAACACCCTCTTGTTAATAATATATAGTCTATAGTTAATAACCACACTTTCAACCACATTTTTTTTCACAAAGTACTTTGAAATAACTTTATTTTTAAAAGATATAAAGTAACAACAGGGGCATCCTGGTGAGCTATTGGTTACAACCAAGCGTCAACCTCCAGCATTGAAAAATGAAGCCAACACGGAAGTGCCAAAATCTGCAGTTCCTCGAATGAACGCTAGGGGCAGGCTCCAAAAGGGAGTCAATTACATTTGACACCCATGTTAAAACGTCCGACTTTACGACAGAAGAGAACATGTTTTTGTTCTGAATGTTTCCAGGAATAACATTAACCCAGGTGTTGTCATTGGTTAAGCTGGAGTTGGTTATTGAAGCTAAACAGCAAAACAAAATTTGATGGTTCACAAAGTCAAACGTTATTATTAATAATTATGTTATTGGTAAAACAGAAATTTAAAGTTTATTATACTCCAGAAATGGACTGATTGTGATCGACTGGAGGCTGAAATGTTGACGTATAATGTTACACCGGCTTATTAAAATACCGTAACCGGTGCCGATGCGGCCGGTACCACCAGGTTAATCGCCTAGCTCAGTGAGCATGTTTCATCAAGCAGACTTCATTCAGCTCCGCCTCTTTGTCAATATTTGGATTTACTGGAGTTAGGTGATGTCACCACTGCCAAGATGGCGGCGCCCTACAATTGGCTTCAGAATTGCTCTTCAGAAATCTACGGGTGACGTCACGGCGGCTACATACATGTCTTATACAGTCTATGGTTACAACACTTAGGCATAACATAAAATCGTTACATCCTCAGTTCTGCTCCAGCATTTTGCACCCTCTTGTCTGTATCTCAGTACATTGTCATCACCTAATAAAGGCAGAAATTCCACTTCATAAAATAAAAACTGATATGAAATCACACAACAGGACATTAAACTCTATTTGATTAAATAAAGCAATATGTAAGGTCTGATGAACTCTTGATCATTGAATGAATCTTTATCATTTCAGCGTTTTCAAACAGAGGCTTCACCTGATAAAACCTCCCTCTCTCTCTCTTTCTCTCTCTTTCACACACACACACACACACACACACACACACACACTCTCCCATGATTTGACAGGGGAAGAACAGTACATTTTCTGCACTGGTGATGCTAAAGCTATGGGCCTATTTGCAGCAAACCTTTCAGAACATCGGAGACTGCAAAACAGATTTGGATTTGGTTGCATAAATTTGGACTGTGTTCTCTTGTTTAGGGAAAGTATTAAGAAAGCAATTTTCTGGGTACATTTTTATACAAATTTATCAAAGATTGGCTTTGTGACCACTTTGATATTTCTCAACCCCACTTCACAATGTCAAAGTTCTATATATCCACAGCTGTAAATACCTGGTATACGGCTAGATACTAAACATTTATACTGGAATACAGCATAGACTGAATACTACTATCACTCTACTAATATATACTGACACTTCTAATACTACTAATAACACTGCCCCTCATGTTGCCACTTTGGCTGCTACGCTGCTCTGATAGCTGCTACTACTGCTGCCACATCTGCTACTGCTTGTGCCATATTTTAATACTGCTGCTGATACTACACACAGTACAGCCTGAGAATCATCATGTTGTCAAGTTTTCTACAGTATCAAAGTAATCAAGTGGTAGTTCTCATGGTACATCCATGGGGATGTTGCAAACCGGAACTGCTGCCAGATAATTCGGCATACTTTTAATGGTGCCACGATAACAAATGTTGGCCAAAATAAAAAGGATGGCATTTGTATGTGTGTGTGAGTGTGTGTGCGCACAACATTTTTAGGCTTATTGGATGTCAACATGCTGTACAGAGTTAAGGTTTATAATAGCCAGAGAGAAAATTTACCAACTTTGGAAATTTATCACTGGGACGATATTCTCTTTAAAGTCAATTGTTAAGTAAATTGAAGGATTACATCTGCACAGTTCATGTCACAAAGCAAAGGAAAGGAATGCATGCTTGCACACATTTAATTTGCATTGTGGTGTGGGAAAGCAGAGCCAGGTTCAACTTGTTTCCCGCATGGTCAGGGCCTTAATCAAGACTTGGCTAATACCAATGCCAGTACTGCTACTGATTGTACTGCTAGAGTCAAATTCTTCCAACTGTAAAAGAAGAAATCACAACTGTAAATTTGTTTTTAGTGATTCAAGCTGCAACATTTCTGTCTGAAACCTGCTTCTCTCAACTTCATTTCACCACTGCTCTAGCGGTTCATGCAGCTGATAAATGAGGCCGACATTACACATTACCTTCCAATTGCCAGTTGAATGAGGGAGCACTTAAATAATGATTAGGGGGGCTAGCTCATTAGCCACCTCTGCTTTATTAGTGCTAAAAATACTGGAGCTGATCGTATAGGCGTTACACTAACATATGCATTAAGGTACTTAACTGATACTAGATTATCAGTTAAGATGAATGTTTTTGTAGAGCGAGCTCATTCGGTTCCTTCCTTCCCTATAAACTTAAATATTCCTTACATACAGGCCTCAGACTTGTTGGCACTGACTCACATCCTTTCCATCTAAACTTCTCTTTATGTCACAAATTTATCCAACAGTCATGTGCACTTACGCAGTACATTGCCAGATGACCTTGCTTTGGGTTGCAAAAAGATTGAGCTTGGTTCAACTTTTTTGCCAGATGACCCTGCATTTTTGTCTTCTGTCCTACTCTCATTACAGCAGTGGTTCCATTGAAATTAATGAATGATGACAAATCCTGCTGTATTTGCAAATTTAATACTATATGATCTGTTTTACTGCCTGATTTTTAATTAGCTAATCATATTTGTAATCTGAAAATGCATTGGGAGTAGTCTACTTGGATTAGTGTCTGCAGGTATTCCTTCCTTGTAGGCTGCGTACACCCCCAAAAACCTCCACCGATGGGTTAGGGCAACCTATTTGTAGCACGAGAGGCAAAATGCAGGGCAAAAATCTGCTAATCCCTTGCTGCAGCACTGACTTCTGCCCGTCATGCTTACTGCTCTGAGCACACAGTCATAATTGAAAAATCAAAAGTAAAAGGGACAAACACACAATTATGAGAAGTGAGAGGTGCATGTCCCCCCACCCCCAGTGGAAATTACACCCTCGACGGAAAGAGGGTTTGAATAAGATAACATGCTCTGTGCAGGTTTCAGAACATTCAGTAAGATTTTGCTTTAAAAAGGTAATAATGACTTTATGTGTTTTGGACCCTCAGGAAACACACAGTGCATTTTATTGAGAAATATTGAATGTAAAAAAAACCCACATTTGTTTACAATCACACCACTAGGGAAATTTTAAGTTCATTCTGATGTAGGCGAATCAAACTGTGCTTCAGGACTCTGACAGTAGAACAGTGTGGGCCAGCTCTGTGGATGGAAGAAACACAGAAGATGAGGGTGGGACCTCTGTTACACTGCCTGAACCATCATGACCAAATATTTTCAAATCAAATGTAATCTGTTTTATTTTCTATCTGAAAGGTGTTAGATGTCAGCTGTGTAAACTGAGCATGACACCAGCGGCTGTGATGGAGCGGCTTAATTCTCACAGAGGACAGGCAGAATGAGTAGACGGCTGCAGGATATTTTACTGCCTGACATGAAAATCAATGTAGTGGTTGTAGAGATGCCACTCCTAAATCTACTCTCTCCAGGGATCTGTGTGTGTGTGTGTGTGTGTGTGTGTGTGTGTGTGTGTGTGACTGGTTGTTTATCTCTTTTGTCTAAAATTCTCATATTTTCTCTCTTCCTCACACTTGCCTGGCTTTGGACCTGGATATCTCTTCATCTTCCATTTATCTATTTTTTCCCCTCTAATGTAAACACTTAGGATGTGAATATGTATGTGTATGAGTGTGTGTACGCATGAGAGAAAGAAAGAGAGACAGAGATACACACAAAGTGCGAGATGAGAAGGAATAAGCCAGAAAATAGAGAAAATGATACCACACATTATTATTATTAGCTATGGATTTGACAGTTCTTCATTCTACATGTACATGTTTATATCATCATATTGAAATAATCTACAAACCAACTGGGTAGATATTTCATTAAGATAACGCAAAGTACAAGGTTAATTTATTTATCGTTCTACAGCAAAGGACTCAACGACAAAATGCAAGTTGTGCAAGATGTAAGAATAAGTTTAAGACCTTCTCAGGCCTTGTAAGAATACAAAATATTTTTCCAATTTTCCCAAGACATCAAACAGACACCAGTATGATTGGACTGAGCCTTGTGTCTAGGTCCAGGTAGTCGGAGTCACAGAGGGCTTCCTGGTGTTACTGAATGAGTGGAGCAGGGAGCTAGCAGAGGTTGCTGGTTTCTACTAAAAAGGACCATGACCGAAAACATGTCACCTGGAACTACTCCTTTAATAAGTCGCTCCGTTCAAAGGGACATGTACAAATGCCAATAACCACTGCAAAAATACATCACAAGTTATTCATAGTGAAAAATGTCTTCACATTTACAGTGTTCAGCTAACATTTAAGGAGTTTATGTGAGCAATGCAGTCTTTTCGTATTAAAATGCCAGTATGCATGGACTCTTTTTACAAGCAATGCTTACAATAAGTAAGATACAAATTCACGCTGGTTTTATCGATTAAAGCAATATTGAATCTTTATGGTTGCACTCTGTTCTGTAAATCCATCGTCCTGTTCAGCAGCTGCTCCTGTGCTCCACAAGTGGGTAACAGCCTTCTGTACACATTTATTACATTGCAAAAACTAGAAAGAGAAACCAAGTTGATTCTGTTAAAAGTATCCCAATGCAAACTTGTGGTAAGTGGTAAGATGAGCCTACCATTTGCATTTTACTGTCTGTCTTTGCTCTAGCAGGGGGCACGTCACAGTTCAAAAGGTTGCCTCTTTTGACATGATTACAAGAGTGTTTGTAACACATACCAGCAGAATATGCTTATTTGTTTTTGAGACTATACAACCACACTTGTGAAACACAGAAGCAGCAGAAGAGGATGACAAGACGACGATGAAGAAGACAATCAGCAATGTTTGGACTTGTCATGGCCACTAAACTCTATGACCCAAACTTCAACAATGTTCAGTATCACTTCAAAGCAAGTGGCCCAGCCTTGCTGTTAATAAGCCAAAGGTAGGACATTATGTCCAGCAATGAGTGCAGGCTACAGATGATAAAGCTTGAAGAGGAGGTAGTGAAGATGTGATTTCAGCAAACTTTGCATTCAGTCACACGATTTTACTCTCAGGAACAATTCTGTTCCTTTAGAGCCTTGAGAATAAACAAAGTGATAGGTGCTATGGCTGATTAAAGGATTAGTTCACCCCAAAATTACTGCCATTGGAGCTTTCTTCCAAACAATTGCAGTGAATGGAGTCCAGCCCTTTGACGAAAAAAAAAGGGAAACAAATGTCCCCTCTGCTTGTGT
Source organism: Holacanthus passer (assembly GCA_025331565.1). NCBI lineage: Eukaryota > Metazoa > Chordata > Actinopteri > Pomacanthidae > Holacanthus > Holacanthus passer. The sequence goes on along the minus strand of JAFREQ010000123.1, from coordinate 817,730 downwards.
GGTGTAATCTGAGTCTTCTGACACCATGCGATTGCTCTGACTCTGAACATCTAGTGGATTTGCATTTTATTTACTTCCTTATAACCAAACCTTGCAAGATGGAGGTCTCATGTTGCATTACCTAACCACATGTGGCCACAGTGGCCCCACAAAGATCAAATGGATAAATAATAAGGGGTATTATTGGACAATGGATAGATAGATCAAAGTCAACTTTTTGCCAGTCTCAGAACAATCATACTGTGTCAGAAGACCTGTCCTTTCCACACCTCCATTGCCATCTCCTGTAGATCTCCACAAGCAGTCTTTCCACATGACCTGCAATCACAAAATGCATATTTTAAAATACTCTGTACTCCATTTACAAATACTAGCTACTATATGTTCCACACACACTTCATTTCAACTTCAGTGAGAAATTCAGTTCTAATTAGGGCTGAAAAATATTTTTTGGCTTCAGAAGGTTTTTAAAAGAGTTAGTTGACCCAGAAGTGGCAGCCCTGACAGGAGCTGGCTAAATTCTCTAAATGCTTCATTGCTCCCTTAGCTATCTCCTTTGGCATATGACACATAGGACCATCCTTTACCAAAGGAAATTAGACATTGGTGTCCCACAACTCTTTGCTCCAAAATAGCAAAACACGTGCTTTTAAGCACAGAAGTGAAATCAGTTTTCACGTCTTGTGGCCTTGTGTGCCAAAATCCTCCCTTTCCTCATTCTTCATATTGTAGCTCCTTTAAGGGCAGTGCATAATGTTTGTGCATTGTGTGTGTTTGAGCGAATTCTTACATGTTGTCTTAAGTGCTAAAGTGTGTCACAAAAAATAACAGTGCAGGTGAGGGAGGGAAGGAGTAGCAAGGAGGCCAGGAGAGAGGGTGCAGTGGTAGGTCAGACCTGCCACCTCACCCTCCGGAGAAATCCTGAGGGAGAGACTACAGGGAGAGCATCTGGCTACTTGCATACCTGTGAGCATCATTGGGTCCCCTAGCACCACATTCCCCTATAGAAGAGCCCTGGAGCTTCTTCTACCAAAGAAACCAGAAAAAATAAAATGCTCATAGGCAGCATAGGTCACTGAGTTTCAGCTCGAGACATGTTTGTAACTTGGTGTAGAAGTAACTGTTAACATTTAATTATACATTTATGTAATTTGAAATAAATGGTGTAAGTAATGTTTTGCTTGTGGCATTTCGTTCTTTGATATAAATTTCTACAGATAAATATCAAGAGATGTAAATTAAAACACAGAAAGTAAGCATGAATAATCTTATCTATAATGATTCTGGGGTCATTGTTGTCATATTTTTGGTCTCAGTTTATTTTTGTGTTTTTTTTTTTTTAGTTTTTCTTCTGTGCTTTTTTTTTAGTTTTTTACTCAAGTGTTTGTAGTTTAGACTTTTTCCTCCTGTGCACACCCCAACCTGCTTCACCAGTGTGCCACCTACCACCCAGCCACTCACCAGGAAAACAGTAAACCTGCCATTACTCACAAGCTCGCCTTGAATGGCAACTTACTGAACTCCCTCACTGCGGACTCTCTGCTGCAGCACTGCAAGTCACTCTAGTGTCTTATGTTCTTCTGAGTTTTTCTTTTTGTTTAATAAATCCCTTCAACCCATCAGCCTTGTCTGTGTCTCGCACCTGGGTCCAGTTAAAACAAACCCCTTAACCTCAACAATTGTAGCTGCTGCTGAAAAGAAATTCAGTGAACACATTGTTATAAATATCAGTCGATAACAATTTTGTCGTTTCTTTTTTGTAAATGATCTCTTCATATAATGCAATGGGCTTTCACCCTCGGAATTCAGTTGGTTTCTTATGAAAATGTATTCTAACATACTAGAACAAAATGAAGAATCCCAAATATTAATAATTAGATTATGTGGGTAATAGATATCCCAACATCACTCTAGTATGGAAGACAGAAGGAGTGCACCATAAAGCTCCATCATGATAATAAATCATACCAGAAGGCTGAAACATACTGATAAAAGAACCAGTAATATTTGAGCTAATCAATAACGCAGACTTTCAAAATGTAACCCACGGGGCCTGTTTAATACTGGGTTATCGCACCCATACCTATTAGGATTAAAATTCATCAGTCGTAATGTACAAACTGGACTTTCTGACACACTGACACAGAGTTTCCCTATTGGACTTGCCAATAATGTTAGGGTTTCATCAATACATCAATTTTACATGCTAATGATCAGAGGGATGCTAACATTACAGAAGCAATTTATCAGAGGTGTGCTAAAATGAACTTGACAAGACTGTCAACTTGACAGCAAGTGCAGTCTTACAGAAGGAAGGCCCTTTCAGACACAGCAAGACAGTGACACCACTGCCGCTGAAACCCATTATTTCCAATAGCTGGTGCTGGGCCACGATGGCAAAGCCAGTCGGCGAGCTTGCACCTAAAGTTCAACCTAGTTGAACTCACAGATGAACCTCTGAACCCAGCGGCGAGTGTAGCTCAAATCGCATTGTGTCTGAAAAGGCCTTGACACACTGAAGATATTGTTCACATGAGTTATGTGAGGCACTTACCTCAGTTGGTGATTGTTCAAACATCTGACTAGTCATTGCTTCTTCGGCGATTATGACACTTTTGATGTTGGTCACTGTGGGTGGGATGATGCCTGAACATGAATGGGAAAAAAATGTTATGAAACAGACTGGAAATAGTCTGCAAACATGATGCCTGAATACATGATGCCAGTCAGTCTAATTGGCGAGATTTATGTTGAGTGCTGAGCTAAAAAAAAAAACCAACACTTTGATGTAGGTGTTGCTATTGTCTTGTGTGAAAACTGAGAGGAGGGTAGTGGAAATGGCATCCTCTGTGGATCTGTTCTTCAGTGCATGGCCAGAGATCATTGAGGAGACCAAAGCAAGCATAGAATGTGTTTAGTGCATCTGCTGATGTCTCTGCTTTGCCTACTTGATGCCAGCTTTCAGTCCCGCTCTGGCTGTGTTGTACGCTTACTTGTCACCAGACTGAAAGGCAGTTTTTTAGGCTCTAGATAGGGACCTCACCTCTCCATTCATCCAGGCTTTCTGGTTGGGGAATGGTTTTGTTGTCTTTGTGATCACCACATCATCAACACATTTGCTGATGTATGATGCCACTGCTGTTGTACTGTATATTCTGCTGGATTGATGTGCTTCTCCTGGGTGGCAGCATCTCTGAATATATGCCAATCTGTGCACTCAAAATGGCCCCAAAGAGCTGTCATAGCTTCTGATGGCTTGATCCTTTGTATCAGCTGGGAGTAAGTAGGCAGGAGAAGCAGGGAAATATGGTATGATTAACCAAAGTCAGGGCAGGGGTGAGCTTTGTAGCTGCCAGGACTATTAGTGTAAACATGGTCCAGAGTATTTTTCATTACATTCCTACTATAATATCCAGGATGAGGGGGCTTTATGCAGACAGCAGTTTCACACAATATATGCTAATATTCCTTTTATAATGCTCATGTTATTTGTGAGTGTGTGAGATTTAAAATGCATGGACAAGTGCTACATTCAAATTGATCTTTAGACAGCATTTTGACAAGTTGCTTTCTAAATATGAAAAAATGTCCATAATTAAGTTATCATGACATTGTCTGACAGCCTGGATTGCTTGTAAATCAAGTCTGTCATTCCCAAGCTTAAATGTCCATTGAGGAGAAACAATCAACAATCACTAAATATGGCTAGATATCATATAAAACGTGTATATTTTTTGATGGGTGAACTGTTTGTGTTACGCCCTTACTGCTAGTGAAAACCAAACAGCAGGAAGCAAGTAAGACCATGGTTGTTCATAGCATGAAGAGAAAAGGCCAATTTTTGACTTTCTTCATTATTAGAACAACATAAAGATATGAATCCTTTAAGCCCGCAGTTTTTTGGCAGATACACCAGCTCTTCTACTGTTGCATTTCTGACAGAGTGGCTGCTCAAGCCATGTTTGCTGCCCCGAGTGGTAATTCCATTTGTCAGTTCCTAAAGAACTGTTATTAAAAAGACGTTTGTTGTTATCACAAGTGACAAAAGCTGTTGCCACGTAAACCATATAAAAATAAGGACTGACACCTAAAGTCATCAAAAAAATTTAACACTCAATAGTGCATGAAAATGTCCTGAGTATGTGGCAACATATTGTCATCCCATATATTTAGCAACGTCAACAAGGTAAAATCGGTAACTGCAAAATAGGTCATTTCTAATGTCCATCCAATGTAGTGTTTAAAAGATTGATAATTATGACTTATTACAATTTCTTGACTGAATGTCTGTATATTATCAGTGGTTATTATTTTAACCACAGTATTTCGTCACTACAATACAGTGTGCGTGTGGTGAGCGGCTGCCTGTTGCAGCAGCTCCCGGCATCTGCATCATACAGATGCATTGGTGGTTCAGTGGTAGAATTCTCGCCTGCCACGCGGGAGGCCCGGGTTCGATTCCCGGCCAATGCAACACACATTTTTGCAAATTTCCCCACTGTGGGACGAATAAAGGTTTATCTTATCTTATTTTGTTTATGTTTGTCATTTTGTCATTTTATTTTCAACTTTCGTATAAGTGATAGTATTCGGAGAGGCAGTGGCTGCTTTTGTTGCTTTTGCTTTTGTTTGTAACTTTTCTGGCGGCTTTTATGTTACCGTCTGTAACTGAGAGCCATGTGGATCGGAGTGAGCCCATTGTTCACACTCGGAAACAGCTGATTGCCCTGGCACACCGCAGACCATGGGTGCAATCATCACCGGACCCTCTGCAGTTTGCTTACCATCCTCATGTGGGAGTAGTCATCTACCTGCTGGAGAGAGCTCACTCTCATCTGGAATGAAGCAGATGCACTGTGAGGATTACATTCTTTGACTTTTCTAGTGCATTCAACGCCATCCAGCCTCAGCTTCTCAGTGAGAAGCTGCATGTGATGAGTGTGGACAGAGAGTCTCCTGGATTACTGACTACCTGACAGACAGACCACTGTTTGTCCGATTGGGCAGCACTCTGTCTGATACGCTGGTGAGTAGCACAGGAGCTCCACAGGGGATTGTTCTGTCTCCATTTCTGTTCACCCTGTACACCTCTGACTTCCACTACAACACTGGGTCCTGCCACTTGCAGAAGTTCTCTGATGACTTAGCAGTGGTTTGGTGTATAAAGGATGGGCAGGAGGGGGAGTACAGATCGCTGGTGGATTATTTTGTGGAGATGGTCCAGGAGAAATCACCTGCACCTGAACATCAAGACCAACGAGGTAGGTTGAAGAAAATCAACAGACTCTGAAACTCTGAAGTCCCAAAGTCATCTCCATCTCCAAGCATCCAGCTTCATCAGCAACTTTGGTTGGATCATCAATTCGTATCCCACGACACTCCCGGCTTTCATCCTCCAACAACTCCAATGGGAGCAGCCGCTCAGACCACTCCCCATCGTTTCCTTCTGTTCTTCTTTACCCCTCTCTCTAACCGCATTCCAAAGCATTCCGATTGTATTGAAGCTGCTTCCACTGTTCTCGGCAGGGCATTAAAATTCTTGGCTGCAGCTCATCTGCAACGATCTGAATGACATCAGTAATGGCTTTCCTCTTGAAGTTTTTTCTTGGGGGGCACTATCCAAAAAATCCAAGTCCATGAAGAGACGGCTCCCCTGCCCAGAGACTCAACACTCTTGTTTGCTCCTGTCTTCCTGCCTCCAGCTGACAGCGCTCCATCATCTCACTCCTCCATCCACCTATCCATGACCCTGATTTCTATCCTCATCCCATCCTTCCTCGACCCTCATCCCTCCTACACCATTTTGGCTCGCCTCCATCCACAATACATTAAATTCTATTCTCTATGTCCACACCTTTGTTGCCGTGGTCTTGAAGCAACATTTTTCGCACATAAAACAATCAGATTTCACTTTGTTTTTAAAAAAAATACTTGATAATTGACCGTAAGTATTAAATTCCATTTATCCAAGCAGTGTACTTGGGACATGTTTAAAGTACCTGTAATTAACTTGAGAAATTATTTTCCATATTACTTTATATTTTACTTCACTGCATTTTATATATAGATATATTGTACTTTTGTTCATTAAATTTGTCTGATGGTTACAGTTGCTTTGCAGTAAGCACCAGCTGATTACAACTGTCACACAGACCTGGAACTAATCATCAACAAAGAACTGCATTCAGTCAGTGTGACTGTGGGCTGCAATATTTCAGATTTCAAGAGGCACCTGCGAGCTTAATGAGACAGAGGTTTGTGTGAGATACATTAGCACCTGATAATATGTGAGTTTGTGGTGGGGATAACTGACGACCAGCTGAAGGAGTGAAAAATGAAACCGTTATCACAAAGTGACACATTAGGATGAATTTTGGAGGTTTATGCCAATTTCCAGCTTGGCAAGACAACAGAATACCACAGAGCCAGATATTGTGGGCAGCTCTGCCAAGCATGCGAGGACACACACTGATTCACAGGCTGCCTCAGACCTGATAACAGACAGTGTGCGTGTGTGTGTGTGTGTGAGTAAAGTTTTATATGTCTCAAGTGAAACTATTCTTCTGAATGAAATACAGTATAGGCAGTGCTTATTGGTGGATGTGTGTTGTTGATGCGGAGAATGTGTGTGTGTGTTTCTGTGGTAGTTAGTGTCTCATGGGAAATGCTTTGATGACATATGGGCACTGCCCATCTGACTGTTTGTACCAGCTGGTTTACAGGGTAGATGAACTTCTAAAGGCTGTGGATGTGGCTGAGGAGGTGGAGAAGGGTAGTCGACTTATCACAAGGCTCGATTCCTGGCTCCTCCCGTCCTTCTACCGTCCTGTAGGCCAGCTTCTACAGCTGGATGAGAGCTGCAGCAGGGAACAAGTGTAGTAGCAGTGTATGGAAAAGTGGAGACATTTTGGAGGTTCAACACCAGATGGACAACAGATTCTGGACCAGCTGCAGAGGCCTGGTTGTATGATGGAGCTGCAGTATTCTAGGCAGGTGTTATAGTGTCCTTCTGGCTGCATCCTGCCACCTCCCTGATCTCTCTCGTACTCTGCCTTGTGCATGTCTTTGTTCTCTCATTGAACATATTGAAACAGGGAAGGTGTTGGACCTGATTGCTCACACAGAAAAACGTTGGAAGTAGGTCTTTCACACATTCACACACCTGCCCAGTCGCTGCATGATTGTCAGATTTTGTGCTTCAGTATGGAAAAGAGCATTCTATTAGGAGTTTTCTGTTGACAAATGCATTTACTCTTCTTATTGCACCTAGATCATCTAACAATTTTGATTCTGATTTGGACTGAATGCAGCTTCCATTATAGACAAGGATCCAATCTCACATTTCAGAGAAAAAAGTTCATGAATATTTACCATGCTGCTAGGTATCATGGAGATGCTAGCACATGTAAGTTTTTGAGCAAACCCAAAGATTTATGTTGGATATGTGTCAAGATTAAGCTGCATTTGCTTCGATCAAGAACATTACAAATGACCAAATTTGGAACGTGTTGTATTTCAGATTATTCCATGTCTTATGGGATAATGAGCAACAGTGATTTTCATTTTATACTCATATACATAAATTTATACATAACAATTTTTCCTTTTTAAAATTTCAATTGGTGTTGGAATTACACCTTGGATATGTGTCAGTGATACCGTCCCTACTTAGTTTCATATCCAAACTTAGGTTAGTGCAGTCTGGGATATACTGAAACTGAAGTCCCTCTACCCTCTGCTCAGTTTTTTTTTCCAAAACATCTCTACTTTCGTCATCATTCTTGTGAGAATTAATGTCCCGATCCTGTGACTCTGACCACTCTACTACTTCCTCCTGGGTCCTTGTAAATGCTTGCAATTCAGGAATTTAAACCTATTCTATGCTTCTTATAAGTCATCATGGTTAGCAGCATGATGGGAGAGACTCAAATGGAATGGAAATATTGCAGCATTATATTGATATGAAGTGGATAATAATTTTTGAGCCTGCTGTGTTTACAGTTGTTGTGAATGTGGGGTTAAAGCAGGGAGGCTCATCTCCATCGCTCGGGCCACTCAGATTTGGGCTAGAATGAGTCACATACATTTGCTCTAATGAACTGACAGGCCACATCAGGAGCGAGTGTCTGAGCTTTTGAGTGTGTCAGCCTGTGTATGTGTGTTGGCACATGTCGCAGTTCTATGCCAATATGTGCACGTCTCAGCCGTTTTAAATGTGCACGTATGCGTGAGAGTTTGTTTTTGTGTTTGCTTGGCCCTAAGGTGCAATCACTCATGCATACAGACACACGGAGTATTGAGGCCAGTTCAAGCAGGGCGACATCAGACGTATGCAAATCAAACACACACACACCAAGAAACACACACATCACACATTTTCATGGGTACACACACACACACACACACACACACACACACACTTTTGTACTTCTATACTTGTGAGGACCCTCATTGACATAATGCATTCCCCAGCCCCTTATCCTAAACAATTACAACTAAATCCCTAACTCCAGCCTGACGCCAACCCAACCTCCAAATTCTAACCTAAACCTTAAAACCAAATCTATACCCTCAAACAGACATTCAAACAGTCTCGAATTGGTTCTCACAAGATTGATTGACACGTCTAATATCCACAGAAACAATGCAATCATTTTTCCCCAACTGGGAACAGCTGACTTTATAAAGAGTCATTTGGAAAACACTCCCAACAAAAATTCCAAGACTTGATGAATATAAGCATGTAGAAAACAGCATACACATATTTATCAATATGGATACTAAAGGGTTCTGAACCTTCTTAAGATGCTCAGCCTCCTGCAGTTGGTAGGAGGCACGCAATAATCTGAACAATCCAGAGTGGCAAACACTTTAAACAAAGTGGTTACTACATTGTATTGCCCAGAGACTCTCCCACAGAAGGGAATCAAACCTGTGACTCTGCTGAACAACTGAAAAGGTTCCCAAGAAAATTATCCCTGAACAGCAGAGAGTGGTACCTCTACTCGTTGCCATGGTGAACCTCAGCAGGTCTGAGCTGCAGGTGTGTGTGTTGGTGTGTGTATGTGTGTTTGAATCTGTGTGTGAGCAGGTGAAATGAAGAAAGGGAGAGAGAGTGATTAAAATGAGGGAGATTTTCAGCCAGATTCCTCTACTCAGGATGTTCACTCACCCTCTGCCAGCTTCAGCTTGTGTGTGTGTGTGTGTGTCTGAAGCTCTTCATGCACATGCGTGTTCACCTACCTGTGTGTGTGTGAATGTTGAAGTCTGCACTTGTGAGTGAGAGAGAAACACTGGGGGCAGCAGCGCTATACACCAGTCGACAGTCTGCATGATAATGAGCTGTTAGGTAGCAGGCTTTACCTTAGACACACACACACACACACACACACACTGACAAAGCTTCCTTTTCTTTCCATCCTCATATGCATTTGTTCCCCATCCCTTGTTTCCTCCCTACCATGTCTTTCTCTCTCTCCTTTTTATCAGCTTTGCTCTTATCATTTCTGTCTCAGAGCTTAGCCCTTTCTTCTCTTCAGTCAAGCGTAACACACACACACACATTCAGAAAACACACATACGTACAGTGCACCACAAACACAGAAACATCCGTCTATTCTGCTGACAGGCAAACAAACACATGCATACACACATACATGTGTACACACACCATTCCTCTTGGATGCACATACTGCTCACTGTGTGTGTGTGTGTGTGTGTGTGTGTGTGCACATGCTGTCCTGTCAGATTGGCCTACTCTACATTTGCTGTATCTGTGCCAACCCCCCAGCCAGGCACAGTCCATCTCTCTTTTTTTCATTCAGTCAATTTGATGGGCAAAGCAGTTCTTTTAAGTGGACTGAATCATTATAATCCATTCATTAAAAAAAATTGTTCCTGATATTCGTTGACTGAATCGTGCAGTGATTGACTGAATCTCTGAGTGTGTAGTCCCACTCACTGAACTGAAACACGGCTGAACGTTCAGTTCAGCTCGCTCACTAACGAACAAGACAAGAGAGAAGAGAGGAGCAAGCTTGAGCGACTCAGCGACTATCAGTGCTCACATTTACCGTGCAGTGAAACCTGTATGTACCTTTCAGCATTAATGGTGCCTTCACAGATGTGCAAGTTACCCATGTCTTGGCCACTAACACACCCCCATACCGTCACAAATGCTTGCTTTTGAACTTTGTGGGGGTAACAATCAGGATGGTCCTTTTCTCTTTTTTGCCCGGAGTACAGGACATCCATTATTTCCAAAAACAATTTGAAATTTAAACTCGTCAAACCACAGCATACTTTTCCACTTTCTGTCAGTCCATCTCAGATGAACTGGCCCAGAGAAGTCAGCAGCATTTCTGGATGTTGTTGATATGTGACTTTAGACGTGGTATAGTTTTAACTTACATTTGTAGATGCAGCTACAAACTGTGTTAACCGACAATACAATATCTTTTATACAACATGTGTTTTTCCAGAGTGGTGAACCTCGTCCCATCCTTGCTAGTGAACAATTGAGCCCTTCATACCCAATCCCTGTTGAATGTTCCAAACAGGTCTTTTTCTGAAGTGATGTTTTTTGACTTTCCCAGTCTTTTGTTGACTCTGTCCCAACTTTTTTGAAATATGTTTCTGACATCAATTTCCAACAAACTGTAACACAGGCTGCTTCTCACTGAAATCATGATGCCAGATAATGTGGAAGTTAGCAAATGTCAGAAGACAAGTTCACATTTTCCACTGGTGACAGTGACATCACCACTTGTTGACAGTGGACCTGATGAAGCAGGTGTATTCTGAAGTAACTGTAGCAGCTGTCAGTCTCACATGGTCCTGGCTTTGTTGCCCAGTTCTGAACATCATCATATAAACAGGAACATAATCATTCTGTCTAAAATGAGTGCCGAACACAGATGTACAGCCAAGCCCTGTCTCTTCACCTGCAACACCCAGGCACCAAAGCTAGCCGGCATCTCTGATTTTGGAATATTGTACTCTTCAAAATCATCTCCTGTTCCAGGGCACACATATGTGATGGTCAGTACTCAGATTCAACCATTAACTGTTTACTTCATAAATGTTGAGACTCTCTTGACAGTTTCGTTTTTGGTCCCTGATACCAGGATATCAATTTCCATTCAACATTCACCTGCGGACCAGTGTTTCAGACGAGTTAACAAAAGTACTGAGCCCTGCCTCATTAAGAAGCCACAGCAGCTCAACTCTGCTGCAGGTCTGTGACGTGTCGAGATTTTATGCTCCTTTTCTTTGTATTTTTACGCTCTTTGCTGAATATTTCCTGGTAAAATGTCCTCTAAATGTTGAATTCTTCCAGAAGACAAATATTTTTTGCTGGAGTGAACAGATTTGAGGAGTTTGATTTGTTTTTGCTTGGTCAGCCATGTTTCTCAGTTTGAAAAAGATTCATTTACCCAGAATTTATGGCAAATTAGTCCTACTTAAAAAAGTCGAGAACTAGACAGCTTTGCGCAATTAATTAAGATATGTATATGAAACCTGAGTACTAGTTAGATCTAGACACAGTCAAAGTCTGTCTTATTGTTTGTTTCAAGCCTGTTTACGAATATATATTTGTCTATCCTGTCTGAGGGCAAATGATGTTCCCTTGTCTTCTGTGAGGCAGGAATGAGGTCATTGTAGAGTGTGCAAATTTGCACACCTTCAGACAGTTTCTCCCCGAAAATATTCACAGTGTTAAAGCTGAATGGAGTTCAGACTCCACCTAATTTCATACAGGGGTGAAAGTAGTTTTAAATTCTTGCTGGTACTATTACCAAAACCCTCATCTCTCTCTCACTACATGTATTTTAAAATTGCAAAGTCAAATGGAAAGGATAATCAGGAGGCATAGCATCATCATCAACTGTGCTTTTTTCTGGGGGTCCTGCAGCTGCTTCTTTTACCTGACATGGTGCCTCCTCACCCTGACTCTCAGCTTGCTCAAAATCTTCATCACTGGGTGTTTTTCTGATTTTCTGTGGTAACCCATCTTCAGTGTCCCTGTCTTTTCTTTTGAACAAAGAAGTTATTTTTCTCTGCATTATTATTTTGACAAAAAAAAACCTGACTGTTTTGTAGTGTTTCTCTCCTTTTTTATTTCAAATGTCTGTAGATGATAACTGTCAGATATTTAAATCATGTTGAAAGTGTTTCAGCCAACCACAAGAATGTGTGGAATTTTGTTGGTGTAATTTATTGTTCGTCCTGTCCCGGCGCAAGCGACGGTTCTTGACGTCTGTGGACCAGTTGTGGAAAATGTCCCAGTGCATTAAATCAAACGCACCAATCCCTATTGCAACCGCTGTGTTTTGGAAGTAGACACGCATATGCACTCACGTACTGCTGAGTGAACTCTCCGGTCGGTAGCTCATCAGCACTTTCTTTTCCAGGCTGTTCTCTATCGTTAAAATTGAACAAAATAACACGAATATGCATGTGCATATTACTAGTGGATCTATTTTCTGACCCAGAGTGCGGCCGTGACTGGTTCTGAATGAGGGCTTTATAGCAGGCAGCCGCTCTCCCATCTTCCCGGTACTGCGTACTACCACTGATTCTTTTACAGGTACGCAGTACTGGACCGTACCGGCTTACTTTCACCCCTGCTTTCATATCTATAAACACATGATCAGCTACTGTGTGAAGTGGGCATGATTTTAGATTCTCCGTCTCAGAGAAGTTAAAACAAATGTCTCCAATAGACCTTTGTCACAGTGTGCATTTTGACTTGTTATAGCAGGAAGAGCAAAGGTGACACATTAACAATGGTTCAGTGTGTCACAGTAAGGTAGTCCTGTGGCCAGCATGCATCAATAACAGGACATGCATACATCATTAATCTACTTTTCCTACCATGACATGTCAAAATGTCTGCTGTGAAAAAGGTCTTGAGAGGTGGATGTTGGGTGCATGACAATCCAGATCACCAGGAATGAAGCAGTAATCAATAAGAAGTACAAGTAGTCGCTGTAGGCACTGATCCTGAGTCCGGGATTGTGCTATAAATGATCGTCCATGTGTGAAGGAATGAGCAACCACAGAATGGTTCAAACTGGCTTCAGACTGTAGTAGAAAAGAACAACAGAGCCTATGAGGTGGAATGAGAGCGAGAGACATCCTGAAGAGAAGAGAGGGAATGAGGGATGACGATCTTTCTTCTCGAGATATGAGGGGAACAGAGTGAGCCACATGATTAGATGGTCAACGTGGGGACCAGAACTGCTGAGGGGGTGAGACTTGGTTTTAGGGTAAAGGTTAGATTACATTTAGAGTTCAGTTGTGATAGTTAAGGTTAGGTTAAGTGGCTGAGGAATGCATTATGTCAATGGAGTGTCCCCATTGGGATAGTGATACAAACCTGTGTGTGTGTGTGTGTGTGTGTGTGTGTGTGTGTGTGTGTGTGTTTGTGTGTGATGGGCATGTAGGAGGACTGAAAAGCCTGTCTCCTCGTTTTACCATCACACACTCTTCTCCCTCTTGTTATCTCCTTTCGCCTCAGTTTGTTCTTCTCTTTCTCATGCTCTTTCTTACCTCTCCCTCCTCTTATTGCCTTAACTGCTCTCTTTTCCCCTCCTTCCATTTCTTTGCCTCTCTTCCTTGATTACACTTGTCATCTTTCATTCTCCTCTTATTTCCTTCATTACCTACCCTGACATTTTCTTCCCCTGATTTCTCTCCTGTCCTCTGTCTCCTCAGCTAGACGAGCGAGGGATTGACCAAGGTAGCAATGCACCATTTGACTTTTTACCTTCCCACCACCACTATATCACAAAATCCACGCAAGTAATCACATTATAACCACACTGCTAAAAACACAGCTGTGAACAGAGGCAAGATCAGCAGAAGCAGAACTATGTCCAAATAAACAGGACTCAGCAGGACACTTCAATCAGCACATACAAAAACATATAATTTATTTAATTTGAAATAGTCTTTTATTAGAGACAGGATTTTATTTCTAATATCTCCAGTTTTAATAAAGCATATATTTTAATGTTTTATAGTAAGATGCCTCTGTATTCTGATCTGCTTCTGTTTTAATTTCCTGTTAATGCAAACTCAGTATTTCATGTTTGCTGGTTGGCCTCATAAATTCAATATCATACACTTTCCACGTCACTAATTCCATCAGTCATGTTAGACATATGTGGAAATCATGGGGTGGGGGGTCCGGACCACCCGAGTATTCCTGCTAGATACAATTTAAGTTTATAAAATATTGCGCGTATTTCACTTGCCTTACGTGGCATATATGTCCAAAAGTTCTTTTTCATTTCAGTTCAGAAAGAAATTGACAGGTGTCTTGACTGCAACAGCAAAAATAATATAGAAACATATAAAACATAGCGACAGATATGTACATTAATAAGAGAACTGAAGCAGATGTTTATTTAAAGTAATGTAATGCCAATGTTATTTACCTTACTAATTAATACTTTTATATGCACTAATTGGTAAAGTAATTATTACCTTTGAGAATAGTAACTTGTAACTAACTAAATACACATTTTCAGGAACTTAAACAACACTTGAACAACACTCATAATCCATATGTATTGTCATCAAAAATGAATTTGCACTGTGACCAAAATGAAGAAAATGAGTTCTCTCTCACAGCAGTTTCTGTTAAGTACAATTCTTTCCCCCCCAAAGGGAGCACAGCCATGGTGCTTGATGACGGGATGCCTGTTTTGTTGACAGCAGCTCATCGTTCAGAAATAGAGTGGAGCTATTTTGTTATGTTTACCATAACTATCAGGGCATTGCAGTCAAGAGGAGGGTCCAACAAAAAAACACATATTAAAACTCACCCAAATTTTCTGTTTGATAACCTCATTACAAAGACACAGTGAAAGCTTTTTTGTTTGGCTCTGATGATGTCATAGCATAAAAACCAACCAGTCTAAATCAAGGGCAGTGAATGTGATGATGTGCAAAATTGTAAATAGACCCTATTTTCGGGACTTGCCACAAACACATTCGGTCTCACAATACTGTCAAACCTTAATGCACCTTGCGAAAGAGACTGGTAGTGCCGAAATCAAGCTAGAACAATATCCAAGACACCGAGGTACACTGTAAATTTTCTACCAAATACGGAAATGTTCAATATGTAGGGAAGAGCAGAAAGATATCCTCTGCGTCCAAAATCTGGAGCAGAGGACAAACTCCTCAAGGTCCGATGGCTGAAACAGCAGGACAGCTTGTACATTGCTCAGCAGCTGCAGAATGCCATTGATGGACAGAATAAAAGCAGACTCTAGAGGATAAACATTGAGATGGAGAACAAAGAACTTATTGACACGAAGAAAAGAAAGCAAGAAATGGAAGAATACAACCAGCAGGTTGACAATATGACGATGCAGCTTAGACATGAAGAAGCTCTGAGGTGGGATCAGGAGGAGGTCCGTTAGAGAACATGTCAAGTCCAGGCAAGAATATTATCAATGCCGAATGAGAGAAAGGGAACTGCAGAAACAGGAAGAGAGGGAGCAGGCCCTACAAGAGACAAAAGAACATGAGGACATTCACAAACAATATGTCCAGGAGCTGAGACATCAGGCAGAAATAAGGCTGAGTCAAAAAAGAACCTTTGGAAAGATCAACAGGAGACCATCTCCAGAAAAAAAGCTCAGCATAGACAGACAGAGAAACATAGAAAGGGCATTTGAAGAGAAAGCCAGTCTCGAGCAGGCTTTGCTCGAGTCTGACTGAGCAGGAAGAAAGGTTCAGGAAGCAGCAGATAGCCAAACAGGTCGTTTGGGACAAACTGGCATTCTTAAAGAAGGAGCAGGCTGCCGCTATGGCCCTGAGAGACGAGAAGAAACGTCTCAGTGAAGAGCCTCTGAGAGAGGCAGAGTTGGCAAAGCTGCAAAAGGAGACGGAGGAGAGGGCTGCAAAGCTTCGGATGATTTCTGCCTGCATTCAGAATATGGTGTTGGAGAAAAGGCAGAAGAAAGTGGCAGAGCATCAGAGAAGTGTCTGCGAGCTTCAGGGTAACAAAGAGGCTGACAGATTATTTCTCGAAAGTAAACAACTGAAGGTTCAGAAGACCAGAGAAGTCCGAAAGAAGATGGAGAACTTCAGTGTCTCCATGGCAGCTGAAAAGCATGCTTACCATCAGCGGCTGAAAAGGGAGGAACGTGGCGCTGTGGCGAGGGTTCAAGAACAGACTGCTGCGTGGGAGAAACAGCTCCAGCAGTGTGCTCAGCGTGAACTCCAAAAGGCTTGAGAAAAGCTAAGGAGCACACGATGCCAGACATGGCACCTTAGCTGCAAAGCCTGTGGCCAGAGGCTTCTCTGCAGAGAGGTTCCAGCCACTGCCCAGACATCAGAATACTTCTGAAGGACCATCGTGTACCTGTCTCCTGCCCATCCATCCAGTCAAGCAGAGGTCCACATACATATGATCTGGACCATCCTGCCCCCTCACTCAGCTGTGTGACTCCCTTCTTCAGGACACCATGATGACTAGCACTCACATTCACTTCACATTCAAAACTAATTTTAAATCAAAAAGTGCATTTTGCAGTTTATCAATGCTTCCTGTAGGAATTCAATTGTTACATACTAGCAAAGCAATACAGAAGTGTATCATCTGCATATGGATGAGCCTTACAATTTGTTATAGAGGATGTAAAACTGTTAATATGAAATGTGAACAAGACAGGAACCAGTATTCAACCTTCTTGAACCCCCTTTTGACAGTGGTAAAAATACACAAAGATCATTTCCCAAAATCACACATTGCTGTCTATGCGACAGGTCGACCTGAAACCATTTACAGGACTTAAAATCAAAACCAATATTACTTAGCCTCTGTTGGAGCATAGCACAGTCAACAGTATCAGTATCAAATGCCTTTATTCAGTCTACAAAGAGGGCAGCACAATATTTCCCTTGTCAACAGGAGATATAATATGGTTTGTATCCAAAGTAACAGCAGCCACAGTATTACAGTACTATTTTTAACAATGAAACCAGAGTGATGTGGACACAGAATTTCTTGATTGACTGGAATTATTTGAGCTGGTTATCGACTAATGACTCAAGGACCTTAGCAAGCCATGACAATTTAAAAATTGGCCGATAGTTCACCATTCACCACCATCATGCTGTGCGACTACATGCACACATTTCAAGACCTGAGAAATAATCCAGTAGAAATGGACAGATTAAACACATATGTAATTTGCTCAGCAATGAATGGGGCACAGAACTTTTTGAAATAAGAGTCTAGTTTGTGTAGTTAGTCTAGTTTTATTTATCTAGAAAATTTTGTTTTGTTTGGATGGATTATTCATTTCTTTTGCTTTTATAACTTATTTTGAGATTTATGTCCAAATCAATTGAAGTAGACTCAGAGATTAGACCAGTGACAAATATTCAGTGCCTACATAAATGTATCCATAATCTATGATCTATCTATGATTATAATGCAAATTCATACTGAAACTATGTTCATGATATTTTTCAAAGAGATTTTGTTAGATGAGATAACACCATTCTTGAGTATTTAGGAAAACTGCGTACATATTTGGTGAAACATTGCCATCCATTGGCAACTGCTGGTATTGTTGGTTAACAATTCAAAAGTCTCTGAAGCACTTTAGTAACTATTATTACTTTTAATGTAGTTATTTTAAAGTTTTTAACATGCTGGTACAACCTTTCATTTATTTACCTTTCAATTGTTCAGTATAGTTTAAAAGAAGAAATCAGCATTTCCTCTATTTAAATAATACCAGTTTCTTTCTCTTTTACAGTTACACATTATTTATATAATCATGAAACAATGTCCTCTGCCAAAATCTAACGCAAGAGTTTTGCTGTTTCTGTTTTGCCCTGGGTTTTGTCATTACACATTGTACATTAGTTTTAGTGACATCATTTGTTTTTTATTTCGTTCTAGTCATCCACAGTAAAGAAATGCTAGCTTAGTTGTTGTCAGTGGCATTTTAGTCTCATTTTACTCATTTAATGTTTTAAGCATTTTTAGGCGACAGCTGGCGCCGTCATTGTGTACAGCTACCATGGTTACAGGTATTGTTCTTTAGTGGATCAGGTACAGTTTTCTTGTTAACACGGTGTCCATGTTACTTTGCTTTGCAGTAATACAACAGATTGTCTCTCCTCAGTAAATCCAATTATAATTTCCAAACCCTGGTTGTTTGAACTTCTGTGGCTCTGTCATTCCTGCTCACCCAGCATTACCACAGCAAGCTGTTCTCTTCACTGCAGAGCAGCTGATTGTTCAGAAGCTGGATTCACTCACTTGTCACCAAAATACTTTTCACTGGGTTTGGTTTAAGTGGAGAAGATAAACGTCAGATAACGTAGTAATATTTTTACTCAGAACATTCAGAGGGAAAATTTAGACGGTTGACTATCACCGTTAATCCTAAAATTGACTCATTCCTTTCAATAGCAACAACAAAGATAGCTGACTGAAGGTAACGTCAGTGTTGCCTGAATGTTTTAATGCTCTATGGCAGCGACAGCTGTGGCTGGAGGCTTTATGTTTCGGGTTGTCTGTCTGTCCGTCCCTCCATCAGTCTGTCCATCTGTCCATCCCATTTTCATGAATGAGATATCTGAGGAATGCTTGGAGGGAATTTAATTATATCTGGCATAAACATTTACTGGAACTCAAGGATGAACTGGTTAGAATTTGGTGGTCAAATGTCAAAGGTCACAGCACACGTTTTTGTCAAGAATTAATATGCTAATTATGACAAAATTTCATGCAAATGTCTAATGGAATATTATGATATATTGATGACATTTTATATCCAAAAGGAAAACGCCACAACTCAGAAACAGAAGGAGAGACTGTGACCACATGTCACATTTGGTAAGATACTGAATTGGTGACACTCATTGCACACTGAATGCACACCTTGAAGTTGTGGTGATTGTATAGATCTTCTGTGCTGCTGGGTGAAAGATATGTGTGAAGGTGATTGTCATTGCACCATGTGACAAAGATCTTTATCAGTCCTCTATACTCCTCTGTAAATGTAGCCTCTAGATGAAAACAGTATGTTTGTCACTAGTAGTTATTCACTGGAATCATACATTTGCCAGAAAATACACTTAATGCATTTTATGAAATTCCTTCAAAGTCTTCACTCCATATATTATATGAGTCCAGACATACATGGATGTAAACTGCAACTTGACTGGTCAGCGGAGGCCGTGAATCTAGCTATTGCTCCAGCTTTTCTGTTGCCACTTCTTGACTGATTTTGAACTGTAAATTAATTTAGTTCATGCATCTGTCTTTTCCAAGAATCAGTGGCGTCAGATAATATTACTGACAGAGACAGAACATTACTGAATGCAAGATGCAGGAACATATTTTTGGGGGGCTAAGCATACTGTTTTACTAATTAGGAGCTAGGCTACAGCGTGTGATGCTCAAACATTTCAGTGCCAGCAATTCCACTAAGATGCTTACAATACTTTATTTGTATGTATGCCCACAGAAGACAGTAAATCTTGATTATCAGTTCATCTCGAATTAATACATTTCAACAAAAATGTGAAGAGTGAATTATTCAATCAAAACGTCTCTCTCTTTACAGACTATGTTCCTCTGCCAGCAGCTAGTCCTGTTTACACTGTGAGTGTATGTACGTAACCGTTCCACTCTGCTGTTTCACTTTAGCTAAATAAATGCAGATAAGACCTGAAACAAACACAGGCACACCAGAGGCTTGTGCATCTTTTTCTAGGTCTCTAACTCTTCTCCAGCTCTTCTCTCCTTTTGATCCTCCTCTCCCTCCCTTCCTCCTTCTTTTGCCTCCCTCATTTTCTCCCTTCTCACTTGCTTTAATCTGCTACTTTCATCCTTACACACCTGTCTTTCTGTTCTGTTCTTTTCAACTTTTAATGTTTTGGGTAAAAGACTTACTGGAAAATAATAAATAAATAAATAATATATTAATATAATTAATATATAATATATGAATTATAATATAAAATTAAATATTCAAAAAGCCTCCAATTTAATTCAAAAAGTCTGGTATCAGTGTGGAGGAAGGAGATGGAGAGAGATGGAGGAGGAGGAGGAAAGCGACAAGTATGAAAAAAGACAAGAGCAGATTAAGTGGGAGGAGTGAAGAGATCAAAAGGAGAAGAGGAGAGGAGACAGAGAGTGAGAGAGAGGAACCGAGACGAATGGAGAGAGGATTAGAGTCATTGTGTTCAGTAAAGCAAACCAAGCATTAAACCAGCACACACGCACACACACACACACACACACACACACACAGCCGATAAAATGAAAAAGTGCAAATGTTCTTGTTTTAAGTGTGTGAAGCATAGTGACAAGCAGCTTCCCTGTGTGACCATAGTCATACAGTAAAAGAGTAGATATGAGTATGTTCTGCACAAATATGATAATGTTTTTTAAGTCTTAAAAGCAAAAATGAATACAACTGAAAAGGACCAAATAGTGATCCTTGTGGTGCTCCTCTGTACATACTGACCTGTTTTGAAGAAAGGCCGCTTGTAGAACATAATTCCTGCCTTGGAAATAGGACTTTAGCCAGGACCAAACAGCCCAACCAACTTTTGTTTGTCTGTCCAACAATAGGGTGTATTCAACTGTGTCTAAAGCAGCGAGAGATCTAATAGGACTGGCATTATTCTATACTTTTTACTGTCAACAAATAGTAAGTAAGTAAGTAAAATTTATTTATAGAGCGCTTTTCACAGACAAAGGTCACAAAGTGCTTTACCAAAGCAATATTAAAATACAGGAAAACATAAAAACAATAATGAAAAAAAACAAAATGATAAAATGACTATCTGAGCCATGAAGTTAAAAGTGCAGAATTACACAATGCATAGTGATTAACAGTACATATCAGTAACACACAAAAATAAAACAAATACGGACTCAGTGTATACAAGTTACCCAAATGCCTGTCTGAACAGGTGGGTCTTTAGCTGGCTTTTAAAAGAAACCAGAGACTCAGCAGACTGTAGGGGTGCAGGCAGAGCATTCCAGAGTTTCGGTGCTATGGCCTCAAAAGCACGATCACCTTGTGTCTTAAGGCAAGTCCGAGGGACAGACAGCAAATTTAATGTATTTGACCTGAGAGATCGAGCTGACTGATAAGAATGAAGTAGCTCAGCAATGTAGACAGGGGCCTGACCGCGTGTAATGCTCTATATGTAATGATTAGAATTCTGAACTGGATCCTATATGTGACAGGGAGCCAGTGAAGGGATTTTAGTATTGGGGTAATATGACAGTGTCTATTAGATCTGGTTAGTAGTCTCGCAGCAGCATTCTGGATGGCTTGCAGATGATTAAGAACAAAAATACTGAAGAGTGAAGTGAGTTAAGAGAAAAGTGCATTACAGTAGTCAATGCGAGATGAGATGAAGGCATGTATAATCATCTCCAGCTCAGCAGTGGAAACTACAGATCTCAGTTTACTAATATTTCTTAACTGGAAAGATTTGGTCAGGGTGTCAAATGACATGGATTTACCCTAAGTTTGAGTGAGCAGCAGTGGACAGATGCCCAATACTCTGCATGATCACAGCAGCAACTTTTTCTGCAGCATCAACCAAAACCTCCATCTTATCAGCATTAAGCTGCAGAGAGTTCTCTGCCATTCAGACCCTAATAGCATTAAGGCAGTCAAGGAGCCTAGATAACCTGAAAACCTCAGTGGGTTTGAGTGAAAAGTGGAGCTGGATATCATCCGCATATAAATGATATGCAACACCATATTGACTTATTATGTGTCCCAAGGGCAGCAGATATAAAGAGAATAAGAGAGGCCCCAGAACCGAGCCTTGCGGGACACCACATGACAGAGGGGAGGATTCATACACAAAGTCTTCCATAGAGATGGAGAAACTCCTGTCGGTCAGATAGCATGAAAACCAGTCTAGTGCTATGCCTGATATGCCAACGCAATCACGTAACCTCTTAATAAGGATGTGATGGTCCACTGTGTCAAACACAGAACTGAGATCGAGAAGTACTAACACAGAGCAGTCACCTGTATCAGAAGACATTAGCATGTCATTAGAAACTCTCAGAAGTGCAGTCTCAGTAGAGTGCTGTTTCCTAAACCCAGACTGAAAATTCACAATAGCTAACACAGTGGGACCAATAGTTGGCAAAACTTTTGGAATAACATCCACTGAGCTAGAGGACATCTTCATTTTCATCAAATCCATCAGGTCATACAAACTGATGGATTGGAAGGAGTCCAGGACAGTGGGGGATAGAGTGGGGCTACAGGTGGGTGGGCAAGTCCCAGAATGCATGCTCAACCTGATAGCCGTTACCTTATCCACAACGAATGTGAGGAACTTGTTACAATCATCAATTCATAAACATGGTAATGTAGAGGGTGGCGGTGAAACAATATTATTAATAGTGTCAAAAAGAACCTTGGGATTTCTTTTTGAAGAAGAAATTAAGTTAGCAAAGCAGGCAGACCGGGCTTCCTTTACTGAAACATTATAGGACTAATGGAGATCTTTGAGATACAGGCGATGCACTTCTAGCCCAGTAGCTTTCCATAGGTGTTCAGACCTGTGACACTTCTGTCTCAGACAGCGGACAGCGTCTGTCATCCGAGGAAAGGTGTTGTTGGTAGCCTTGGTCCTAACCTTTAATGGTGTCACTTTATCCAGCAAGGTTGAGCATTTCTCATTAAAAGACTGCATTAAAAACTCTACATTATTAAAATCTGCATTGGTTTCACAAGAAAACTGTGCTGAGAACTGATCAGCTATACTCTGTGTGATACTGTGGAAGCGCACAGTTGTTGTAGGACACAGACATTCAGCAATTGCAAAGAGATCAAAGAAAATACACTTATGATCACTGATCAATGGGTCCTCACAACAGAGGTTTTCAATATCTAGGCCCAGAGAAAAGACAAGGTATGGCCACCCAAGTGAGTAGGACTAGAAACATGTTGCCTGAAATTAAAAGATTCATGATAAAGAAATTCAGTAGCAACAGGATTAGCGATATCATTGATGTGCAGTTTAAAATCACCAACTAATAACACCTTTTCCATCTCAATGATAGAGGTCAGAAAGTCAGTAAACTCAGGAAAAACTGACCAGCTGGGCCAGGAGAATTGAAACACAATAAAATGGCTTTAGCCGACCAACTTTAGTCAACTGCAGTTCAAAAGTGGTAAAAAGTTCTGTGCACACCAAATGGCAAGAGAAACGATTGTTCCAGACCACAGCCAGACCTCCACCAAGTCCAGATAGACGTGGAGTCCCAGTGAATGAACAATCCACAGGGCACAGTTCCTTTAAATTGATAAATTCCATATTTTGTTGCCAGGTCTCAGTCACAAATAAAAAAAAATCTATATTTTCCCTTGTGAACAGGTCATTTAATATGTGAGCCTTGTTCGCCACAGAGCATGCATATGTCAAGCACATTTTCATGGATGAAGCCAGTGTTATCTGTACAGGATGTTTTGGGGTTACAAGAAATGGAATGCGACACTTTAGCACCATGGCACCCCCAACCATAACAGGGGCGTGAACGCAGGGACTGGGATATTAGTTGGTATGGGACAGTAAGCAGAGTTAGAGACGAGTATTACTGTCAGAGGAGAACAGGGGGAGCTGGAGATTGAGGGCTGATTTGCTACCGCGGTTGTAGCAGAGGGGGTGTGTGATGTTACCAGTCAAATCCCATGAAAAGACCCAATCTTACTCACTATACCAATGTAGCAGAGCCACCTTGGCATTGTTAGCATACCATTGAAAAGCTTGTGATGAAGACATTTAGGAAGCTGTAAGATTTACGTCCTCAGTGAAAGCCAGCGCAGAAAGTCCACACACACAGTGGGATTTGTTAAGAAAAGACAAATACACAATAATATTGGCCTTAACCCTTTAACTTCACGTTGTATCATTGTGTCTTGTATTGTGTTTAGTTGAAGAGATAAAACTCCTGCTTGTGCAGCTACTTTCAATCATTTTAGCTGCTAGTATATAAACAGCGGTGTAATACAGTGCATGGCACAGTTGTGCTTATGCCTAGGAATACAGAAGTTGTACAGTTGAGAAAATATAGTGCCAAAGGAAAGGCCAGTCTGGCGCCAAGGTGAGAACTGAAAATAGTTTAAATATAGTGTTCACTTAAACTGATATTGATTTTTTTAGGTGGCTAAAATACATTTTGCTGCTGACGCCATCCACAGCAGCACATTGCTTTGCTTTCATGCCAGTACTATCCTCTGCCTGCACTGCATTGATAAGTACCTCAAACAACTACATCTCCAAAAATCAGAACTATCCATTTAAGACTCACTTATGACTATCTTATGGCCCAACATTCAGTTGGTTAGATTTTGTGGTTGATCTGATTCTGATATTTCTGCCAGGAGGCTGTTCTGTTTTTCCACCATCCCTATTAGTGCCTTGTTTATTTGGCTGGCAGAATGGCTCTGCACTTCTAAGGTGGCATGTGATGTGGAATGTAAGCAGGGTTACATCCATTCAGTCATTCAAGGCCTCAAAGACAGATGAATGAATATCTTCATCTGGACTTTCTGCCTCCTGCTATGGAAGGACTGAACCCTGGGCATTTTGCTGTGCATTGACATTTACACAGCTACTATCAGTGCATCAGGGCAGATTGTTTGGGTCACATTGTGCTTTCGTCTTGTTTTTTGTTCACATTGGTGTGACAGCTAATTCCAAACTGATGGTTGGTGGACATTACTAATGCCAGGTCTGTACTGCAGGTGATCTTGAAGTCAGCCACACATTGGCCATCAAGCTCGCTGTATACGGTGTGTGTGTGTTTGCATTTGCCCCGAGTGGGTATTGGATGGCAAAGCAGACATTTATTCAGCAAGAGCACGGATGTAAAAGAGAGAAAGAAAGATGGCAATAGAGCAGTGAGGGCGATGAGTGAGGAAAAGAGATGCAAAAAGAACAAAGTAATAATGGACAGAGACAGATGAGAAAGAATGAGGCTGAGGGAGGTAGAAGGAAGGATGAGACGTAACAGTGGGAGAACAGAAGAGACAGCAGAGAGGTGGACGGGCAGGTAGCAGTTGTGTTCTGGCCCTGTAGTGAACCTGCTGTTTCAAGTTTAATGCTAACACCTCACATGATCCCACAGCTAATTGTTATTTCTATACATATGACCCTTTCCTCATCACTATGTGTGGGGTGCTTAGTTTACTCACTCTACTATATGTGCAGTAATATGGATCGACGGCTGCCCTATTTAAGTCATGCTGGAAGAAAGTGGGAGTTCTGGATATCAAAGGATTATTGCATTTTCAAACTACTATAAATTCTCAAATAAAGCCAGTATTCAAATCATGAAAGAGTCTCAAGTAACAGGCAAAGGCTGGGTCAAAAACATTTAGGGTGAATGGAGTTACCTGATTAGTTCACATGGTAAATTCAGCATGAGGTACAGTATATTTGACGAGTCATGTCATACTCATCAACCTGCTGCTTTTTAACAGAAATACACACTGTTTTCATTCACTAATGAATTCTAATAACTTCTACTTTACTGCTTTTTTCCCCAGTTTTAATCTGCTGTCAGTGAAACTCAGTAAATCCTCTAAATGTTTCATGATGAAAGCCAACTAATGGGATAATGACCTTTGAGAAATTAGATTTGTTTAAGCATAAAGCATCTTTGCGTGAAGTGTTGAATTTTACTGATGATGAGCTTAACACTAATTAAAAAAATAGCAAAAACGATGCAATTGAAATTAATTAGCGAATGAGAACACTATTTCTTTAAATATGAAAAACTCAATGAAGGAAAGTTGTTACGCGGAGTGTGGTAGGACTCAAATGCTACACACTAGAACAGAGTGAGTTGGTAATGTCCTTTATTTCCAAAACGAAAAAAATCTAAAAAAAACCAAGAACACAGAGGCAGATCAGGAACCGAAGGCTGAGGTGAAATCCAGCTATCAACTAGATAGGTTGGTCAGGAGCAGACAGAGTTGGCAACAGAGAATACATTCAAAAGAGTTTGCTGCAGAGTCTGTCATGAAGCATAGATGAGAAGACAGTCTGGCAGTGGGTGAATGTACTGGGGTGGCTTATATAGAGCCCTGATAGCTGGTGAACAACAGGTGAGTAGACGAGGTAGGCGTGTCGGCAGGTGAGGTGAGGCAGAGGCAGGGTCAGTGCAAAAATACTGGGACTGTGTAGAACTATGGCAGGTAAACAGTGAAAACAATGACTGGTAAACTATGACAGAACTATGGCAGAATGAACTAAGACATGACAGGACTATAACTGACAATTAAAACAGAGACTGAACACAGGACAGAGACGGACTGAACACAGGACAGAGACGGACTGAACACAGGACAGAGACAGACAGAACACAGGACAGAGACGAACTGAACACAGGACAGAGACGGACTGAACACAGGACAGAGACGGACTAACATAGGACAGAGACGGACTGAACGGCTGAATGTATGAAGACCATAGGTAAAATACATGTCCTAATAAAACGGGGAAAGTAGTATAAAGTAGAAAGAAGTATTCACCAATTATTAAAATCAATAATGAACAATATTTACATCTTATTGGCATATATGTCATTTTAAATATACTGTTACTTAGGTTAATTTAATTTAGTGATTGGCTTTTGTATCCTGATCCTTATGCAAGATTTACAATATTTTTTCAATGCAGTGTGATTTTCTGAATTAATGCATGCAGTGCATGTGTAATTAAGCCAATAAAAGCACAGTACTGCAGTTAGACTTGATGTGAAAAAGATATAATTAAGAAATATAGGCTACTTTTGTACAGTATCACTGACAGCACAGAATCATTACTCATTACAAAAACACACAATGCAGACTGCTGAAGCCTCATATTTTACATAAACTTCAGAATGTGGTTTTACACAGAATGAAGACTGTGGATTTTGTCCATCATCACTTCCTCCTAATGGCCAGTATAAACAGGAGGAATGACTACAGCGCATATCAGCGAGTTCATGTGGCTATTGTTTTAAGATAGACTTGTGAATTGTGAACCATTTTTTATCATTTAAAGTCAGGGAAAGATTGTGTTTGTAGAAAATACAGGTTCAGGTTTGGTTAGGGTTAGGTGACCAAATTACCCGGTTATCTGGAGAGAGCAGGAGGAGTAGAGGGTGAACAGCACAGGTGCTGTGCTGTCATTTCCTGATAACTCACTCTGCTCTCAGTGTTCACAACAGTTCAGCCAGTCTGACTCTGAGTCCAGCTCCTGTCAGCACTCCCTCCCTTGCACTTTCTCTGGCCTCCCTTAACTGGATTCCCTCATGCTCTGATCTGATCTTTCCCAACAACCTCCACTGGTTTCCATGCTGCTCTGGTCCAGTCTCAACAGTCACTCCCATCATTCAATAAGTTCATTGATAAAGCTACTTAATCAATTTGATCATGTCTCCAGTCTCTGTGTGTTCTGCTCGTGGGTCCACTACCAGCAGACGGCCCCACAGGCACCGGGGAAGTGTGGCAGGACTAGAGCCTAGCAGGATTAACCTGTACAAAAACCAAATGGTTATGGTTTGGAAACCAAAACACATAGTTAAGGTTAGAGAAAGCTTGTGCTTACAGTTAATAAAAAGGCAAATAATAATTGCAGATCTGTGACAGGGCACAAACTTTGGTCTCCTGCAGTAAAAGCTGACATGCTGACACCCTTTGCTATTTGTCTCCCTACATACAGAACACTCTACTGACATCAAATGTAAAAGTGGATGTAAATCATGAGGTGTGGAATAATCCAATATGTACATAATTCCACAGACACAGGGCTACAAAAAACGAGAGTGGCACCATGCACCATGAAAAGGCATCTGGCCTCCTGCACTGGCTGCCCTGGGGCCTCCTGAAGTGGCCACTGGACAAGATGTCCTTGCTGGCACCTTGTTCATCTTCACTGCATTGCCATCATCAAGACATTAGGAATCAAGCAGAGGATAGGGAAGTCGGAAAGTATTGACGAGGTTCACCACCGTACCTTATTTGTATAATGTTCATTTGTATTATATATGTATTGTAATATACTGTATATTCTATATGTTTGTATGCTTGTTCACGTGTTGTGTTATTTATCAGTATGTCTCTGCAGGAATGTCACTAAGACACACTCCTGTATATGTACTAACATCATCAAACAATCCTCGCATTAATTGGGATTTTCAGGGTCGCAGGGACAGTGTTGATGTGGTTGCATTCAGATTTGTTTGATGGAACAGTTGGTGTATGAATGCAGTTTGTGATAACTCCGTGGAGACATCATGACAGCGAAGAAGTTTTGATGAAAACTGAGATAGAAGTTACTGAGAAGGAAGAGTTTTTCTGGAGGATAAGTGATCCCTCTCCTTCTCTCTTCTCCATCTTTCTATCTTTCTCATCAATGCTAATAGAGCAGAATTATCCATAGTGAAGATGAAGTGTCCTCTAGGCCTGTGTGTGTGTGTGTGTGTGTGTCTGTTAGGAAGGGTTATTGTGGTCCACTGTCAGAGATAAAAACAGCAGCCAGACAAAGTGAGTAATTATCAGCTCTCTCTTTCTCCTTCTGTCTCTCTCTGCTTTGCTTCCTGTCTTTGTCTCTCTCCATCTTCCTATTTCCCTCTCATGTATCTCTTCCATCACTCTTGGCCTTGTTTTCATATATATCTATTTCTGTCTCTCCTTCTTACGTACGTACACACTAAGCCAGACTTTTTGAAAGTGGCGTGTACATGTCACGACATGCGTCCACGCTGCCTTTTTCAGATCAATTTAAGCAAAAATCTAAAATTCTAAATCTTGTTTTTGTCAAACTGCAAAACTGTGCATCACAGTCAACATCTGGTAAGAAATTGGTCATATACAGAAAGAAATATATCCAAACAAGATCAGAACAAAGATCATCTTTCAGACTGTTGGGGGCTCTAGTGTTTTCTGAAATGAAAATTGTTGACACTGTTCAGTAGCTACTCATTCCGTTCATCTGTGCATATTAGGTAAGACACTATCAATTCAAACACACTGACTTGATATGAGAACAGTGCACTCAGTTCTCATATTAGGTTCACCTAGCTACAATGAATGCAGTCTAATTCAACGGTCCTGCAATGCATCCGATCTTTATGAAGATTCTTTTGTTCAGTTTCTGTTGAAACTGTTTCCAAGTTTGTAGATTGCAACCAGGATTATTATTAGACCATCCCACACCGTGTAACATGCAATGATGACTGTTATCTTCAGTGTGTAGCTGCATTTAATACAGATGTATTTGCCTTGTCTTTTGCTTTTCTGCCGGTCTCTTAACTCACTTTTATCTCACTTTTTTCACTCTGTCTACACCTCTGTCTCTCTCCTGCCAATTTCTTTTTCCACCTCCATGACTCTCTCTCTCTCTCTCTCTCTCTCTCCCTCTGTCTCTGGCTGTCTCCGTGTGTGTCTCTCTCTGTCTCTCTCTCTCTCTCTCTCTCTGTCTCTGGCTGTCTCTGTGTGTGTCTCTCTCTGTCTCTCTCATTGGAGCTTCTGTCTATATTTAGACAGGCCGAGGCTGTGTTTGACCGGCCATGTGTTTTTCTGCAGATAGGTGTTAATAGGATTCCCCACTCTCCTCTGTGATCAGCCAAACCCATACACAGAACACAAACACATATATAGAAAAACATATACACACACCCATTAATGCAAACATACTAATAACACTCTTCATAAACCTCATCCCAAGTGCTTTGCATTGAGGAGTGAATGGACTGAGTGAACCATACAATAGTTATTTGTGTTATTACACGAGTCAGTGACATTTTGAATTTTGAGTTTTTGTTTTTTTTCACTGCTGGAATAGAACCTGGACATTCTGGTTTCAGAATAATTTTAATTCACCCAGAATCAGAATAATTTCTGATTTGAGCAGCACTGCTCCCAGTAGACCACTAGCCCATGTACAGACCCTTTCCCAAAAATTATAATATCATGGAAAAGTTTGTTTATTTCCATAATTCCATTCAAAAAGTTAAACTTTCATAGATTATAGATTCAGGGCCCACAATTTAAATGATTTCAAGTTTTTATTTGTTTATTTTTACATAATTTGGGCTTCCAGCTCATAAAACCCACGAAAACAGGAATTCAAAAAATTAGAATACTGTGAAGAAATCACCATTTACTTCTCAGTTTTTGCAGAAAAAAAGAAAGAAATTAGGATCACATCAAATCAATCAAAATATGGTACTTTCAAAACAATATGTCAATCTTCAGTACTTGGTTGGGAATCCCTTTGCCTTAATCACTGCCTCGATGCACCGTGGCATTGAGGCAATCAGCCTGTGGCATTGCCTGGGAGTTACGGAAGCCCAGATTTCCTTGATGTTTGCTGTCAGCTCTTCTTTGTTTTTGGGTCTGGTGCCCCTCATTTTCCTCTTGATAATACCCCATAGATTCTCAATGGGGTTTAGGTCCGGTGAGTTGGCTGGCCAGTCAAGCACTGTGATGGCATAGGCATCAAACCAGCTTTTGGTGCTTCTGGCGGTATGGGCAGGGGCCAGGTCCTGCTGGAAGATGAAATCTGCATCTCCATACAGATCCTCAGCAGAATGAATCATGAAGTCCTCTAAAACATTCTGGTAGACTGTCGGTTGGATTTAAGAAAGCAGAGTTTACCAACACCTGCACTGGACATTGCACCCCAAATCATGACTGACTGTGGATGTTTCACACTGGACCTCAAGCAGCTTGGGTTCTGTTCCTCACCTGTCTTCCTCCAAACCCTTGGACCTTGATTCCCGAATGAAAGGCACACTTTACTTTCATCAGAAAATAGGACCTTGGACCACTGGCCAACAGTCCAGTCCTTCTTCTCCTTGGCCCAGTTGAGACGCTTCCTACGTTGGCTCAGGCTCAGAAGTGGCTTGACCCGAGGAACCCGACAGTTGTAGCCCATCTCCCGGATGCGTCTGAATGTGGTGGTTTTTGAAGCTGTGACTCCCGCCTCATTCCACTCTTTCTGGATCTCTGCCAGATTCCTGAATCGTCTCTGTTTGATAATCCGCTGAAGCCCACGGTCATCTCTTTTGCTGGTGCATCTTCTCCTGCCACATTTTGCCCTTCCACTAGACTTTCCATTGATATGCTTGGACACAGCACTCTGTGAACAGCCAGCCTCCTTAGCTATGAACTTTTGTGGCTTACCCATCCTATGGAGGGTATCAATGATGGTCTTCTGGCCAGCTGTCAAGTCTGCAGTCTTCCCCATATTGAACTGAACTGAGACAATTGAACCAAACTGAAGCAATTTAATGACACCTGGGGAAACCTGTGCAGGTGCTTTGAGTTTAGTAGATGATTAGTGTGTGACACTCAGTTTAAAACATTCATGCCCTGCAAAATTTGGGCTGATTTCTTCACAGTATTCTAATTTTTTGAATTCCTGTTTTCGTGGGTTTTATGAGCTGGAAGCCCAAATTATGTAAAAATAAACAAATAAACACTTGAAATCATTTAAATTGTTGGCCCTGAATCTATAATCTATGAAAGTTTAACTTTTTGAATGGAATTATGGAAATAAACAAACTTTTCCATGATATTCTAATTTTTTGGATCTGTATGTCACTACACTATTTCTGAGATCATTACTGTGCAATATTTCATTCTGTGCAATATCTGATTCTATGCGATAGTTCATTTCATTTCATCTCAATTCATCCTTTTCATCCTGTTTATAGTGTATATATTGTTTTTATATTCTCATATTCTCATATTTCTCTTGTTAATGTATTAATACCTTAGTTAGTACTTGCATATTTCTTATAGTTAATTGTCAGTACTTTCATTACAGTTAAAGTAGAATAGAATAGAATATCTTTATTGTCATGGCAATGATACAACGAGATTTAAAGTGCCTACCAGTCGGTGCATCATACTAAAACCATACATTAAAACTACGAGCCTAAAAAAACATATAAATAGGTAGTAAGATAAATAGTCTGCTGAATAAATAACACGGCCAGACACAGACATCCATTCAATATGGCACACAAACAATCCATTCACGCATACTTTCACTCAGTTGCACAGTGACTTGGTTATCTCGCAGCATGTATACTTTTTTGGCTATTATTAAGTTTCATTATTGCTGTGGGGTAGAAGCTGTTTTTGAATTTGTCTGTCCTTGATTTAATTGATCAGTACCACCTCCCTGACAGCAGCAGTTCAAACAGATAGTGTCCAGGGTGTGAGGTGTCCTTGATTATGTTCAGAGCTCTTTTGAGACCGCAGGAACTGTGTAGTTCTTCCAGGCTGAGGAGAGGGCAGCTGATGATCTTCTGGGCTGTATTGATGACCCTCTGGAGCGCTTCCCTCTGAGCCACTGTGCAGCTGGTGTACCATACGCACATACAATATGTCAACAGGCTCTCTATGGAACACCTATAAAAGGACACAAGCAGTCTCTGGGTGATGTTGTTCTTGCTGAGCACTCTCAGAAAGTGCAGTCTCTGCTGGGCCTTTTTCAGTAGCTCAGAAGTCTTTACATTCCAGGTCAAGCCCTCCTCAATGTGGACCCCCAGGAAGCGGGAGTCGGCCACCCTCTCTACACACGCTTATGAATAGTGGTGTTATTTCTGTTTTTTTCTTTCTGTAGTCACTGATCCATTCTTTGGTCTTTGGTCATCCCCTCCAGAGATTAACCCAACCACTGTGGTGTCATCTGCAAACTTGATGATGGTGTTGCTGCTGTGGGCAGGGGTGCAGTCGTAAATGTAGAGGGTCTAGAGCATGGGGCTCAGCACACAGCCCTGAGGGGAGCCGGTAGTGAGGCTGAGAGCTGTGGATGTGTGATGTCCAATGCTAACCCTTTGGGTGCAACTAGACAGAAAGCTGTTAATCCACATACAGGTAGAATATGGAAGTCCGAGGTCCCCCAGTTTGTCCACCAGTCTGTGGGGGAGGATGGTGTTAAAAGCAAAGCTGTAGTCCACAAAGAGCAGTCGTACATAGCTCCCCTGCTGCTCCAGATGGGACAGAGCAGTATGGAGGGCTGTGGCTATGCCATCCTCTGTGGATCTATTTGCTATATACGCAAACTGGTGTGGGTCAAAGCTGTGGGGCAGGAATGATATGATGTGACTTCAGACCAGTTTTTCAAAGCATTTCATCACCACTGGGGTGAGTGCGACTGGCCGATAGTCATTGAGGCAGGAGATAAGAGGTTTCTTGGGTAAAGGGATTATGGTAGAGGACTTAGACAGGGTGGGACAGTGGACTGGGACAGGGACTGGTTGAATATCCTGGTGAAAGCTGCCGCCAGCTGATCCGTGCAGTCTTTCAGCACATGTCCAGGTATGCCATTGGGTCCGACAGCCTTCCTCGGGTTGACGGCCCGCAGTGTATGCCTCACCTCATGCTCCTGCACAGTGAGTGTGAGGGCTGTGAAGAGTGTTCCTCTGGTGACTCCACCTCAAAGCGGGCAAAGAAGTGGTTCAGCTCCTCTGCCAGTGCGGTGTCACATTCTGCAGCTCTGAGGTTGGTCCTGTAGTTGGTTAGATGCTGGATCCCTTGCCACACCTGCCTGCTGTTATTGCTGACCAAGTGGTCCTCAATTTTCTTTCTGTAGTCCGACTTGGCCTCCCTGATGCCTCTCTTCAGGTTGGCTCGGGCCATGCAGTATGAAGTATGTTGCCAGACCTGAAGGCGGTGTTCCTCTCCTTCAGTTGCTGCTGCACCTTCCGGGTCATCCAGGGTTTCTGATTTGGGTAGACCTGGATGTGTTTGTCTACTGTGACAGTATGCAGTTCTTAATATAGCACAGAACACTGTCTGTGAACTTCTCCTGGTCTGGATGTTTGAACACGTCCCAGTTTGTCCTGTCAAAGCAGTCCTGCAGCTGCTGAGAGGCACCATCCAGCCAAGTCTTGATGGTCTTTGTAATGGTAAGAGCAGTTCTCCTAATGGGGGCATATGCAGGGATTAAAAGCAGAGAGATGTGGTCAGACTGGCCCAGGTGTGGTAGTGGTCTCGCCCTGTAACCCAGCTTGATATTAGAGTAAACCTTGTCCAATGTGTTTGCTCCTCTTGTAGCACAGTTAACATGCTGGTAGAATTTGGGGAGTACTGACTTCAAATCTGCATGGTTAAAGTCCCCTGCTGTGATGTGTACAGCATCAGGATACTTGCTCTGTTGACTGCTAATGATGCCATATAGAAGTCCGACAGCCGAGGTAGCATTGGCATCAGGCGGAATGTAAACAGCAGTAATCATGACTACATTGAACTCCCTTGGGAGATAAAAGGGCCTGCACTTAACAGTCACATACTCCAGGTCCGGGGAGCAGTGTCTGTCTACAGTCACTGTGTTAGTACACCAGTTGTTATTGACATACACACAGAGTCCCCCTCCTTTGTTCTTACCAGAGTCTGTTCTATCATGCCGCTGTATAACATAGCCTGTTAGCTCAATAGCTGAGTCCAGAATGGATGTATGAAGCCAGGTCTCCGTGATCAGCAGGATAAAGCTGTCCTTCACGGTGTTGTTTGTTGCCATCTGTGGCCTCAGTTCATCCATCTTATTTTCGAGGGATCTGCCGTTGGTGACAAAAAGACTGGGGGAGCGGTGGTCTGAATGGTTGCTTCCGTAGCCTAGCTTGCACGCCGGCTCTGCAACCACGCTTCTGCCTCCTCCCTGCGTGGATGGTGATCCACGGAGAGCCGGGGCTCCTTGCTATATCCACTGGGATGTTGTGTGAGCGGATAAACTCGGTTGTAACACTGCGCTTGTAGCACACTCCTATCTTAAGGAGAACGTGCCTGCTGAATGTGTTGTTCGCCCAACAAGACATTACAAGACGAGAGACAACACATACAAAAAAAAGCCGAACAAAACACTGACTGGGAAAGCACTGAGCTGCTGCAACTATGCACGCCGCCATCTTGCCTAAAAATTATTCAAAAAGTGTTCATACTTTCTACTCTAGTTGTTGATACTTTTTATTCTAGTTAAATTGTTGATACTTTTTTACCCGAGTTAAAGTGTTGATGCTTTTTTTTATATTTCTCTTGTTTATATTGCTCACCCACTATTTATCTTGCTGCTGTGACACTGTGAATTTTCCCTTTGTGGGACTAATAAAGGAATATTTTTCTTATCAGAGGTCCTACTGGATAGTGGATGATTTTGCCTTCCATGAATACTGCAACCTCACACCAATCTACAGTAGCAATTGTGGTTGTTACAACAACAGGTAGGCATCCAGACTAAAGCAGTTAATAATTTCTCACAAATTCTTCATTATAATACTATACAAATATTTTATTCATATTTACAACTAAAAATAGATGGATAAATGAACCAGTTAAAACTCCATTCTCATCCCAAGCAAGTTAGCTGTAGTAACTTTCAATCTCAACTTCCCTCTGAACAAAAAACTAGAGCTGCATCATTGCACACATTATTTGTTGCGTCAGTATTCAAAATATTACTGAATTGGAACTAAAATTCATACAATAGTAGCCCAACCATAAACCTGCTAGCCTAAGCAATGCACATTTTCCTATTTCATATATTTCTATACCATTGTCTATTCTCTATTGTCTAATAACAACCGACTAATGTCATTTTAGCCTAACTAGAATCTGCTGTCGAATGCTTATTGTCTTCTGGAGTCCTGGATGATTATTAGTGTTTGCAAGTGCTAGTGCTGTACTAGCTTGAGTTAAAGGTGAAGCTTTATAGCGTTAGTATGAAAGGGTAGGTGTTCAGGGAAAGGATATATTTAGGGGAATATTTTGTTTTTGTTCTTTTTGCTATAACTCATTAAATTGAGCACTTCATTGAGCAGCTTATGTTGATGGTGCCTCGGCTGGATTAAAGAGCCGTATCTAATTAGAAGCTCTTTGTAGAGAGACAATAATTGTGTTTTCTTTTATTTATGTTGGACACTGTCTTGTCACTGATTTTTCCTTCCCAAATTCAAGTAAATTAATGCTGTGTTGTATTAGAGTGCAGTCAGCAACGACCCCAAAATGTATTGTTTGCTCTGTGCCTTGAACTGAATAGAAAAACAAAACGCATTTAAGAAAAAGTTAAAATGTTGTATTCGTGCTCAGTATAATAGTAGTAGAATGAACGGTGGTTGTGAGAGTGCAGCAATAGATTCATTCAGTCTTCTCTCAAAACAAAATATGTGTATATTCATCATGGTCAACACAACCTCATTGTCACCTCCTTCCCAAATGTCCCAGACATGTCACTAAAACTCCAAAGGCATGTCAGTTCCCATGACCATGATCATTTGACCACACTTTAATAATAGTTTATATGTTTTAGCCTATGCACTGAAATATTTTTGTCTTTTTAGGTAGTAAATAATAGATAGTAAGTATCTGAGAAGGTGTCAAGCAGTCAAGTAGTGAATAATTATCTACATAAAATAAAGGTCAGCGAAAAGGTCTTTGGATCTCAGAAGGTTGCAGCGAGATAAGTAGAAACATTAAAAAACAAACTCAAAGATTAGGACTGATAACATGGTCAGGTCCTAAAACTTCTTTTCCCCCTTGTGGCCCTTTAAAACTGTAGTTGGCCCAAAGGGCATTGGTTCTAATTTTGTGCATCATTTGTCTGACTGAGTCAGCAGGAGTTACACCACCCCGAGGACACAGATAAATGACCTGAAAAGACAAACAATAAAGGAAATTAATGATCTTATACGATAAGGCTCATATTACCTATAGTGATTTTCTGTTCCATCAGTCTCCTCTGTTTGTTTGACTTGACATGTCGACAGCAGCAGATGTCGTAATCTACATCTATATTCATTGTATTCACTATAAGTGGCTCTTCTGTGTGGGTGCACATGCACAAAACTAATACAACAATTGTCTTTGTAATTTGACATCATCTCCTGCCATCTCCTGTCTTACTTGTGTTATTTTACACTATACAAGACAAGTGCAATTTAGCTTTAATACAGTTCAAACTACTACGTTTGTGTGTAAATTCCATCATGTAAAGCCAGCGAGGGGGAAAACAATGTTACTGATGTGTTGCAACTTCAGCTATTCTGGTGGTTTGAAAATAAATCCTTTGATGGGGGTGAGTTAAAAAACCAAGTGTCACGATTTGAGTTAGTTCTCAATTGGACCCAGGAGCGAGACACAGACGAGGGTGAATGGGTAAAAAGGATTTATTAAACATAAAAATTCCAGGACTTATAGGATAAACCAAACAGGAGACTGAAACAGGAAGTCCAGGTGGTGTGGACTTGCTTCAGTGGATGGAGGCTGGTAGGTGGGTGCTGAGGCTGGACGGCAGGACACAGGAGACACAGGAAATGCTGGAAAAAGGAACACACTGGAAACACTAGAAGAAGAAACACTGGAGAGACAGGGACAAAGACAGGGTGCATGGAAAGGGGATGTGCAAAGGGACAATCTGGCAGCTTGCAGGTGAAGGAGAGGAGGATTTAAGCTGCCAGTCGTTAAGTGAAATTGGGGACAGCTGAGAGAATAGAGAGCCCCAGCACCTGAAGACCACACCTCCAGCCACTGAAGCAATGCCTGAACAAAAAGACTAAACCAAAAACACTGGAGTATAAGACTCAAAATACACTGAAAATAAACTAGAAAAACACCTAAATCAACTGAGAGACCTAAACCATGACACCAAGGTCCCAGCAAGTTAGAAAGTCAAAGCAGTTCACTAAAAGAGTGCTTAGATTTTGGCAGTTTCACTTGTATATCACTTGAGAAATGCTCTCCAGGGGCCAGCTGCACCAATGTAATGTATAAAAGTCAGGTGTAAGCCGTAGACTGGCCTATACTGACTCTGTAAATACATCTGTTGCACAAATATGTGGATTTGGCACCGCCATTAATTCAACAAACCAACAAAAACATCATTATAATGTTCTTTTGCACATAAGATTAATAAAAGTTGTAGGTAACGTTAGCCAATGTTCTGGGAATGTTCCCTGCTGGCTGGGTTGGCTCTGAAATACCTAACATTCATTTAAGCTTTCAAGCATAGAACTTACAATAATTAATGAACAACAAAACATAACACGTCATCATCATCGTTTTGCACACACTGTGTGATAGTGAACATTTTGATATTAGTATTTTCATTTCAAGGCATTGCCGATGACTTATATCATAAATAAATAAATGGGAGTTAATTAGCCTCCATAGACTGAAATGCATTCAGGAATCATTAACTGTACACGTCAGTGTAATGAGCTCATGCACAGCTGATCACTGTTAGATGAGAAGATGGAGAGAAGACACTCTCATGTCTGTACAGTAAATATAATGCTTCAGCCAGCAGTCATTTAGCTCAGTTAGCATAAAAACTGATTGTTATCATTAACATTATATTTTCTTCATTTAATCAGTAAAGACATAAATCGGTCACAGTTCATGCAGGGTTTGTGTGGGACTATTGTTTGTCTTGGTGGAGTCTCCACAGGTTGTTTGACATCAAGATTCCAGGAAGTTCAGAGACTTCAGGAAGTTCAGAGACAAGTATAGATCTTATCACTGGCCATCTTACTTTGACCAGAAAGCGAATAAGTGTTGAAAGGTGTCACGTTTGAAGGAATGCTACACTAAATATGGAAACGTGAGCTCATTTAATGAAAATGGTCTGTAAAGTTTGTATAATTTTAATCTTTAGAATATGAAAGTTGAACCCTGTAAAATTACCTTTAGTCTTGTTAAACGCTGTTGAAGACAATTTCTGGTGTCTGTATTTATAATTTTATTTTAAAACATTTCAGTTTCACAGTTTTATCCTTGATGCCATGCCGTTCCTCTTCATCTGCAGAAGCACTCTTCTTCAGTTTTACACTCCTACGCTCCCCTCGCCTCCTCCTGTTAATCCATCCTCCTAATAGCTTAATCAGTCATCATGAGAGTCTGGAGTCCTCATCACCGGCTAACAATTAGCTTCTTCTCTTCTCCTCCAGCTGCTTTCACTGATTAACCTGCCCAACCATTATCTTTAATTCTAGCTATATTTCCACTCAAAGTTAACACTAATGGTTGGCACTTTATGGCAAGAGACTTTTTTTAAAAATATATACATTTACCACAGATGTTTCATATGTGTTTGATGGGTGGTTCCTCAGCTCCAGTGATTAGGGAGAATGTCAATAGTGCCGTTCCAGAACAGATATACTCTCTATGTGACACCAGACAGTATTTAAGTTAAGAAGTGATGCCATGTTTTATCTAGCACAAAGGACGAAGAGTTGGGGAGCTTGAGCTCCAGTATATTATGTGACAAACTGTCCATTAAATTTCTTGAGTACAACTGAAAGTTTGGCATGACATTATGACAACATTATGATTTATCCTCTGGGTGCCATTAATATCCACAATCTGTGCACAAAGTCACAACTTTTAAAAAAATATTTTTTTTTTAACAGTACCATCAATTTCAGCAAATGCTCCAAAACCTCGCTCATGTTGTGGATTTCTCCTCACCATGCACATGCTTACATAGCTCCTTAATTATCATAAGAGCCTTTTCAAACATCATTATTATTAATGATGAGTTCACTTTCCCTCACTGGCTGCCTCTATTGATCAACCAGCAGAGCTATCAGATCACTTGTCGATGATGTCTCAGTGAACAAGGGGACTATATCCTCAGTGTCAACAGTCATTAACTTCACAGTGAATTGCTAAGAGTGTTTGCCCTCCTTCTGCTCTTCTTCACATTCATCCAGTTACATCCCACCCCATCTGATTCGCTGGGTTTGAAGGCAAACCTGATACAGACGTGGGTACACAGGCAAAATGTGTGTTAGTGTTAGTGTTAGTGAGTGTTAGTGAAGCCTTTCTTGCTTAGTGGAGAAGGCCACTATTATCCCCTCTCCCTGCCTTATTTCCAGAGCTGAAGATTACCATTCACAGTCTGCTTTACAGAAAGTCTGATGTGGAAGCTGGTCAGTTTTTGCACACTACAGCAAAGAGCTCAGGTACACTATGTAAGACAGATCTGTCCGTCAATCACTGCTTTTATACACCCCAACCTTGGTATTTTAGTTTTCTTTACTTACCTCCAAAATCCTCTGTAAAATTCATATCAAATTGTCTGGAATACATTTTTCAAGTTGCAAATGGACAGTTTTTCAGTCTTGCCCAGCATGACATTCATATATTTGCAAACGTTCATACCAAGTCAGAAGGTTTATTCAAATCCAACGGAGCTTAGGCGCTGGTGCAACTTCAATGATTTGTGGCTGCTTGACAAGTTTGTCAGCTAAGTTCTTAGAGTTATAAGCTGTCACTGGCCTATTACACTTCAGTGCTTCCTTCTTCTCCCTGTTGAAGGGAACTTCGACTATCTTTTGAATGAATCCTTACCAGTGGTGTTGCGTGATTCGTCACTTTATAAGATATAATATTCATCTGAAGAATTGTAGTTTATTTTATAATGCCTCCTCTTGTTTGTTCTTGCCACTACAAATTGAAAAAAGCACGAAACAGGTAAATGGAAATACACTCAAATAATAAACGGAAAGGAAAAAAATATATAGGAATCAATCATGCTAAAAAAAAAAAAAAGACACATCTTGACAGATTTTTTTTGTCTCATGTTCAAGCTTAATATGTGGCTGTATCCAGAATTTGGTTAACTTATCTTAGCACAAAGGTTAGAAACAAGTGGACACAACTAACCTTGCCCTGTCACAAAATAACATAATTCACATACTAGCATTGTATCTCATTTGTTCAATCCTTAAACCAAGGTATAAAAGCACCAATTCATGGATTTGGAAGAGGACTGTGTTACCTTTGGACAGAGACAGGCTAGCTGTGTCCACCAAAACGTCATATGGCTCATTTTGGAAGTCAACTACAAATGACAGAGGCACAGCGTTTCCACAGGACAAACTTTCTTCTTTCACACACACTGCTCTAAAGACTGCACAGCACAATAGACACAGCCATTTAGGGAGAGCTGTGAGGCTGCAGTCACAGAGCAGTCTTCCTTTTTTTTGCCTGGATGCTAATGAGGTAATCCATAATTTGTCTTCATAGCTGTATTTAGATGTGCAGTGTTTTTCCATGAAAGCACCCAAGTGGTGTTAATTAGTGAGAAAAGTTGCCCTAAGGTTTCAGCTGCAGGAAGAGTGTTTTGATGTTGACATTCTTATTGATGTGGGTGATGATAGTTCCTACT
The DNA here is from genome assembly GCA_025331565.1 of Holacanthus passer. Classification (NCBI taxonomy): domain Eukaryota; kingdom Metazoa; phylum Chordata; class Actinopteri; family Pomacanthidae; genus Holacanthus; species Holacanthus passer. The sequence continues at coordinate 776,525 of JAFREQ010000123.1, read as the reverse complement.
GCAGAGACTCTGAAGTCTGCTGGCTGGCTGTCATTTCCCCAGGCATACAAACATACAAACAAACAAACACACACACACACACACACACTGTACATATACATGCATAAGAATATACTGTTTATATGTACATTGATTGATGCTGTATAAAGAAGTCAGTTCAGACCATTGACTTTATATAAAGATGGACAACATGACATGTCGATCATCGCCTGCTGGCTGGCTGTGTGATCATAAATCTTGCCCCCTTCATGTTAGTGGATGGGGCCTGGGACAAACTAAAAAATCAAAGTGTGTGTCAAGTAAATTTTTTCATTCATTTTCAGTAGTTCTTATCACACTGATGGATGTTTTCTTCATGTCATCTTCATGTCTTCATGTTTCTGATAAGTTTGTTTTTTATCAATTATTTGAAGCTATAAAAAGGGAAGGGGGGGGGGTGATAAACAGCAAGCAACAGCAACAGTGCTAAACAGCAAAAAGACTTTTGTCTAAAGTTGATCTCTCTCTCTCTCTCTTTCTCACACACACACACACACAGTAAACCAGATGCACCCATTGGTAAGTTAAATTGAACTGTCTGTAGAATCAGGACAGTATTGCAGTGTTTATGGAAAGTTTTAATAGGCTTGTAATTAACTCACTCACTGCATTAGAGACGACTACTGTTTGTGTATGTGTGTGTTCTTTCCCTCTTTACACTTCATTATTGATTCCTCCCCTCTTGCTTTTTCCTTAGAAATCATTCTTTCATTCATTCTTACTTGTATCCTTCTCTACAGTCTAGCTCACCTCCTTTGTCCTTTCTATATATCCTGTCAATCATTCTTTCCTTCCTCCTGGTCCTCCATTGCTTCATACTGCACATTAATATGTCCTTCACCCCAATTCTTTCCGTCTTTTCTTCCAACATTTAACATTTTCTTCCTTCATATAATCCTTCATCCCTTTTCCCCTTACATCCTCCGTTTTCAAACTAGCTCTCTCTAGTGGTTCACGAAGGAATCTCCCAAATATCAGGCCACAGATTGGCTTACCATTAGCCAAGGAAATGAGACACCATGTGTGGGTAGAAGGCTGCCAAACAGTTAACCTTGGTACCACTGTCAAACGACACTGTGTCAGAAACAGAAAATAAGGACCATGGTACACACTGAGAGCATTAAAAGTAGTTGCTATTATTCCATCCAGCTAGATGAGAACACTGATGTTGCAGATTTGGCCAGTTTGCTTGTATACATCAAAACATGAATATGATGGTACAGATCAGGAGGACTTTCTGTCCTGTCAATCACTGGAGACCAGAACACAGCTGAGCTCATATTACAGCTACTGAACGTGTTTTTCTGAGATATTAGACTTAATGTGAAAAGTGTGTTGGAGTCTGCACAGACAGCTCCAGGGCTATAAAGGCGGAGTAGCAGCCCCAGTTTATGAGGTAGAGGAAGAAGAAGATGAAGAGGATGTCAGAAGAACTGAAGTTTGTGCTGGACTAGGCTGTGAAAACATTGAACTTTATTAAGGCCCGACCCTTCCATTCATGTCCATTTCACATGCTCTGAGATGAAATGGACAGCAGCATGTCCATGTCTTGCTTCATACAAATGTAAGGTGGTGGTCAAGAGGGACGGTAATGCTTTATTTAAGGCTTTATGAATTGCTCAGAGAGGTCCAGATGTTCTTACAGGACAGTAAGTTCCCCTTATCAAAGATAGTGTGTGACTTGTTGGAAATATCCTCTTGTTTGAATGAACTGAATTTGGTACTACAGGGACTCTCTGTTTTTCACATGCAGGACAAAATCAATGCAATGCTGAAAAAGATGGAGTTGTGTAAAATCAAAGTCAAGGCAGGTGGTGTTTCGGCTGTCTTCGCTTTGTGAGACTGACCTGAACCTTGATGGTGGGGTCAGGGACAACATCATTGCGCACCTCGTCTCGCTCAGACAACACTTCTGCAAATACTTCCCATTGACAGCTGAAGCGAACAACTGGATGATGCCTCAGGATTTCAGTGTTGGTGAGCAGGGGAGTTTCATAGAATTGTCTTGCTATGAAACATTGAAGCCTGTATTTAAAATACATTGGACTTCTGGACACAGGAACACAGCAAATGCTCTGTGCTTTCTGACAAGGCCTTGTGCTTTCTCCTTCTTTTTGGACCTGTTTGAGAAATGCCTCTCTTCACTGTCCGTCATTGAGATGAAATACAAAAGCAGGAAAGATGCCAAGCCAGACCTACGACTGCAGCTGACCTCGACTGACTCAGACATTACAGGAAGGTGTCTATATTATATATAAGCTGTCAGTACTCAGTAACTTTTAACATTACTTATGTTTAGCCTAAAAAAAGTATTTTTTTGTGTGTGGGTGGGTGTGTGAATGAATGAAGCACTGTTGTACTTGTTAATTGTTCTTTATGTTCACTATGTTCAAGTGTATATGAAAGTTGTGAGGAAGAGTTGAAGTGCCAGTTCCAGTGCTACTCCTTTGCACAGTGTGGTTGTAGCTGACAAAAGGCAACAGTAAATTCCTCAAGTCATGTGTTTGAGGTTTATTCTTGGTTATGGTGTTACTATAAAAATCTTTCACACAAATGACCTGACCAAATACAGCAGCGTGTTAAAAAAAAGCACAAGGGACTGTGTTGGTGTTTTAAAACAGGTACCGATAAGAAGATAAAATACAATCCTGGAAGTCTAGTTCAAGTAACAGTTCAGTTAGTTTGAAGGCCTATCAACACATGCACATATTAGATTCGCCGACGGTGCATTGCTCAGTGATAGTGAAAATTTGTAGGATAACTGTTGAATATAAAGGCATCTCATTGCCAGTGATGTAGTGGTGTCTTGGTAGGTGGGTGTTCTGTGCCACCCAGCCCAACCCTTCAGCTAGTAAAGTAAAAACTCTGCATTCTAACACTCTAATACTCATATGTAACAGTATGGAAGTTCGGTAGCAGCCATCGAAAATTGCCGGCTGGGCTTGACAGGGTCCAGGCTGAACTGTGGCTGATCTTCGCTGTGTCCCTGCTCTGTTCTAGGCTGGAAGTTGATCCCTTCTTGATGACATGGGGTACTCAGCACCGCCTCAATGCACCATGTGTGGAAGCATTGTGTTACAATGCTTTAACCATCCACTAGGAGGAGCAGTGATTATGGAAGGTGAAACAGTTTGCTTCCATTGGACTGCTGTGGTGACCATTTGCCTTTGCGTTTGCCTATTGCTGATGAGCATTTTCATTGACCCAGTGCACCTGAAATCAGCTGTTCTTATTATATTTGCAGTATATGAGGCAGTGTGCTTTCTACACAGAAGATACTAAATGAAATACTTATTATTATTAGGTCATGAAAATATCATGATCTTTTCATTAAACACTGATACAGATTGTTGTTTTTAATGCACGGCTACAGAAAAATATAGGTTATTGTTCCCATTTAGAGAGTGAGCAAGTCAGGCGGCAGAAAAACACATGCCACTATTTACTGATTATACCTTCTGTTCCATGATATGAAAGCACCAAGAGATGCCAAAACTGAATGAAAAATACAGGTGGGAAAATTTGTTCCGCACCAACAGAAATAACTGTGTGTGCTGCAGTCATCTGTGTAGCTGACTTTATCTGCTGACTATAAGGCATATCATTTATGTAAACACAGAGTAACCTATACGTGGGTGGACCAACACGCCGGGACAAACTGGCAAAATGCTTTTTACACAAAGCAGGAAGTAACTTAATGTATTACATTTTATGCAGAATACACAAGAAGGTATAAATAAAAGAGAATTCACTTTTTATAAAGGTTTCCATAACTCAACAACTCACAGAACTGCACAATTTTGCACAATGCTTCTTTCATAAATGTAGTGTAAATGGAGAAATTGGTTGAAACAGACAGTGTTTCTACAAACATATGCTGCTTATATTGGCAGGTAAGAAACTTTGGATTGTGCCTCTGCTTCCTCTTTTTGTGTGGTAATTACAGCCTACGAAACAATATACAGTGTTTTCTATTTAAATGTAACAAAATTGGTGTAAGTGGTCTGAGTGCCTATAGTCATAATTCTGAGTCTTAGAACCCAGTGTGAAACAGCCCGGACCTCATCGTTATGATCCTCAATCAATAATTAAATAAATTCTGGTCAGTTAACACAATAGATTATATGAAAGATTGTAACATGATTGGCTGCAGTCTAGCTCTGCAATACACTGATATATACCTGTGGCTATTTTTAGCCAGAGAGTGTTCAGGTGCTTAACATACAACCACACTATCTCAGGAGTTTGAAGTGTATGGGCCTCATGTGAAGCTTTGCTTCATTCAGTGATGCCAGTGCAACAGGACATGAAAGCAAACCTCAAGAGCTCCTGTGAGAGTTTTTAAAATAGTTCTTTAATAAATTCAGCATACATTTCCTGGAAATCTCCTCTCCAGGGTGTCTGGGTTTCAGGTGAGTGTTGCTGCTAAAAAACCTTTCAACTGCAATTTGACTGTTTTTCCCTCTTTTCCTGCGTGATATGTCACCCCTCAGTAAGAAACCTGTTTTAGACTCTGTGTCAAAAAAAAAAAAAAAAATCATCACAAATGAAGCCTTACTTTCTGACAGGACTGATGTGTCGCTGGCAGCTGCTCTATCATTTGCCACGTAAATGGCGTGAAAATGTCTCTGCTAAAAGCGGTGGTATGATGATAGAGTGTTGATGCGCATATTAATATTTCCCTCCTGTTTGGGGAGGGGGAAGGAGAGAAATGGGAGCAAGCACTACAAAGAGAAAGATGGAGGGAGGAAAGGATTAGCTGTGAGGCGAGAAATGTGAGTGAAAACATAAAGGGAAGGAGTTTCAGCCACGGCCTGTCTGTCCATCTGTGTTTGTCTGGGCTTCCATCAATTCGCATTTTACTCTTCTGTTCTTCTTACCTTTAGCTTTCCTTCTCTTCAAATGTCCTTTAGTTTTTCCTACTATTCTTAAGTCCCTCTTCGCTTTAACCCTTTACATTACATTACACTACATAGATTTTGCAGAAGCACGGTCTGTTCACACCAACCATTAAGCAAATTTGACCGCGGGATCATTTGTATGAATATAAAATGAATAAACACAAATGATCAACCACCATGTTTGTTTGCCCCAAACAGCCGCAATACGTGCATCTCAGCCATAAGCTAGCGAGCAATGCCAGGCACCGTCTGTGTCTGAGGTTGTGTTTGTGTCCATGTCAGCAGTCGACATGGACAGAGAGAGTATCGACAAATGCTCGACAGTCGCGGTTGCACCTCTGTGGCTTGCTGCTGCAGACAGGTCGAGAGGTAGAAGCTCTGTCCCAACACTCCCTCCCCGAACAATACTCTGTGATACTCACAAAGTGTTACACTGTAGCGAGGTCATCAGCAAAGAAGCTCATAAGACAACTGTCTATGAAGAATTAGTATACTGATTTACAAAATCACCAACATACACAGTAAAACACTAAGTTATTCTTAATAACTGGAGAATTGATTAAATACTGTAAAATGGATAATACACTTTCTGCATCCACTAGATGTGTTTCTTTATCCTTTCAGCTCTATTTAGTTTGGATAAATAAGTAACTCATTTGATCACAGTCATTCAGTGTGCCATCCTGACTTCAGCATGGAGTTCATTCTACCGCTGTGAGACCAGAAGAAAAAGGATCCTTGACCAAGTCCTTGTAGGGTTTGAGTATTGCTTGGTCAAGGAAGAAGCAGTTCCCCTCACGACTCTGCTGACCACCTGTAGCAGGGAGTCATTATACTGAACAGAGAAGAGGAGTGGTTTGGGAAAACTTGGGAAGGGTGAATACAGCCAGCAGCATTTTGTCAAATCCTTGAGCTTACCTCTCTCTCATGCCCCTTCTTATTTGTTTCTTGCATGTCTGTCTGTTCTATTCTCTCCTGTGTTCATGCCTTTCTATCTCAGCCTGCTTTCATATATTATGTATATATTCTGATATTTCAGCTGGTTATGGCGAGGAAGTGATCACAGGCTGTTTTAATCTGTCAGTCAAATAGTGTAGGTCTCTCAGCACGAAGCCTTATCCACTGATGGAAAATTAAAGAAGCTGGCCGTGAGACGCCCCACCATGACCTGAAACTGTCTGGTTTGATCTGCATAAGATACTTCATCCTGCCAATGTCTTTGAGCAAAAACACTGAACAGGTTATCCTTTCTGACTCATCATCACATTATTTACTCCCAAACTTCATTCAAGTTGCTGTGATAGTTTGACCACAGCATGTTGTTGAGTTCTTCCTTTATGGATGAAACAGCATTGCATTACATAGAGAAATGTACCATTTTCAATAGGTTTATAAGCTGTAAATAATTACTTCATGATTAACAAGAGCACTATTTTTTTTCAATGTGGCCAATATCAGATAGCTATCGCAGAGAAAATAAGGAAAAAGAGAAAATAAGTGAGTAGGTGACACATTTTTGACCGGAAACTGAACAAAGTAGCACCAGCAGATATTATTTCCAATTTCACTCATGTTTGGAGAGAAGTGAAAGTAATTGATAATCTGTATGATTTATCACACTAAAAATGTCAGTTATCTTCACCTTGAAAATGTATGTGAACACACCGGCTGTTGGGGTATTTACACTGAGTGCATGATATGGCCCCTTAGGACAAATGAAGTCCGTCATTTGTTTGAACAGTTGTTGGGTCTAATGTTTTTAATCCCATATATATATATATAATTTGTGAAGCACATTTCAAACTTGGGGTAAGTTAAAGCAACTTACATCAGATATTAAACAGTTGAATACAATTAAAGAAATATTGTTTTTAAAGAGAATCAACAGGTGTTTTAATTTAGGTATTAGGTATTAGTTTAAGTTACTTTAAATAAAACACCCAGTATATGTCTACATCACATTAGCAGACCAGCAGCCGCTTCCATCCTCTGTCACTGTTTACACAGGATGCGCGTGGGCACAGTACTGAATGTAGGTCACCCACGTTTTAGCAGCGCTCAGAGCCCAACACATGATCACTGTAGTTATGTGCAGAAAATGGAAGAAAATAGATTTAAGTGTAAAAATAGACTTTGGGTCACATTAATGTGTGTAAGTAAAACGTGAGCCATTCCGCAGCCAGTACGTACAGCTGGATCGGACAGGAGCGCATCTGTTCTGTCAGACATGTGTGAGATGGCTGCGTAGACATGTGAGCAGCCGTTGTTATAAAGGGTGACAAGAATGACTCAGAATTGAAATGTTATTTTTGAAACACAGATCAAGAAGGGAGGGATTATGCACTTTGAGCCACAAGAAGACGATGTGAAAATGTGAAGCTTCTTTATCAAGTATGTGATACAATACTATATAATAATAATAATAATAATAATAATACATTTGTCTTTGATGAAGGCCTGGTTAAGGTAAATAAAGGACAGTTTTATGGAATTTACAGCAGACAATCCCTTTCTTTCTCTTCTGCTCTCTCCAATTTTGGACTGTTCCATGAACTTCATGAACTCAGTGTCCGAGTGTGTCTAGCGCCATGCTGTTCTGTTGTCAACACTGTCGAATGTAACACCGATGGGTAGCATTAGGACAGAAATGTAATATTTAAAAGTAGATTTTTTGAAACGTTGAAATGAGCAGATTCTGAGCTGAGGTTGGAGCAAAATCCAGACAAGAAATCAAGTAAAGATGTAAAATGGTCAGAAAACATTTTGTCTGACAATTACACACATTCACAGTTTGTCTTGTTTCCTCATTTCTCGCTCACACAGTTTCCCCACTGAACAAAAAAAATTCAGAAAACTAGTCTTAAGGAAAGGCAACTGTCTGCCATGCAACTGCTTGCAATGCAGGCAAAGTGTTCTCCCTGCCAGGTGTGTAATTGGATAGCCATCAGTGGGAGTTACAATGTCATCAGATTCACTGCAGTAGGTTGATAACTCTCTCTCTCTCTCTCTCTCTCTCTCTCTCTCTCTCTCTCACACACACACACACACACACACACACAGAGCTGTATGCATGAATGCATTATTAGCATGGACGCACAAATACACAACTTCACAAGTGTACACAAAACAAAACACACACACACACATACACACTCACACTCACTGAGAGAATGTACACAGCCAACTGAAATACTGTAACATGACTGAGGCATTTGACTGTCAGGCCTGTGCAGATGACTCACACGAAAAAGAGACACAAACAAACAATAGGTGTTGTGGGTCGTCACAGTGGAGCTGACAGGGTCAATGACAAGTGACAAGTCAAATCTCTCACTGGCTGCTTTTCTCGCCTCCTCCTCTCTGTTGGATTCCCTCCTGTCTGATAAAATTGGACACTGCTGAATCTCTCTCTCTCTCTCTCTCTCTCTCTCTCTCTCTCTCTCTCTCTGTGTATCTCTCTCTCTCTGTCTCTGTGTGTGTGTGCTCCTATGGGTCTTGTGAGAGGCAGAAAAAAAAGAGAGGTATTTTGACCTTGAAGAAAACAGTGAAGTGAAAAAATAAGCTTTGTCAATCTCTGGCTGAATGAAATTGTTCTCATCACACTGAAAACAAACCTACAAAGCGCCAGCTCGTCAGACACAAGGAAGAAGATGCTTGTTACAGGATCCAAGTGGCGACATTTGCAGTTAGGGATCTCACATGGCACAGTATTCCTGAAGAGGGAGCGGTGGCAGTGGAGCTTTTGCCGTCACGCAGCGGTGCACATCACTGTGCCCTCGATTTGATTTGATACCCAAAGGGAATTCCATACAGTTTGTGATCACAAGAATTAAACTATGGTTTATTACAACTTGGGTTTCATTTTTGTAGTTCCATTCTTTACTGATATTTATCAGTAATGATAACAATCTACACATCAAAGTACTGAGAGATCTTCAAATATGGCAACTATGATCAAAAGTAGGTCCAATGAGGCAAGAAACCTTCAGCTTATTTAGATGTGTCACATGTTATCACTTATTATAATTAACTAAAAATCTAAAAATTAAATAACATCCTTTAAATAGTCACAAATTGTCTCTGTCTGACTTGCCGTGTTTTTAAATTATTAAGCACTTCGCAAAATAACAAAAAGATTCCTCATAGTGTTACAACGCATGACTGCGCTGAATAAAGAACACATAGATTAGTGATTAGCTGCTGTGTGAGCAGAAGGAAAATAGTTGAAAGTAGGAAGATTGCCTGACTACATGAGAGAAACCATCTTGAATTTTTAAGAAACTAGTTGTCATGGAGCACAACATAATCCCTGAACAACATCACATTCAGGACATGAAAACACTAATAAGTACTTGTGCTCCTGGCTTCTTTGCTACTATTGAGTGCACTCATGATGGGATGACCTTAGTGTTAGCTCAGAGGAGACACATAGTTGCACTATTGGCAAAGCAAGAGGAGCTTCATAAAACTTCATCTCCTTCCATACAATATTTCATTTATTTCTGTCTGAGTCAAATTGCTTTCCTCAGTCTCATGAAGCCAGCTTGACCAGAGTATCAGTATTGTTGATTATGACTTGGGCTTTACTTGGTTTCACATCTAAAGCCATAATCTGTGGTAATGAAATGAAGGACTTTGAGTATCACAGAGTCTTGTTCACAACTGAAGGTAAAGGGAGCATGGAATTCAAAAATTGCTGCATGCTGGTGCAGACCATCATGGTGAATTGGGAGTTGAGGCTGAAAGCAAAGCAGTGTTTAAACCTACCTTCCTACCCATGCTTGTGGTCATCAGTTCTGGGTACTGACAGGAGAAATGAGATTGTGAATACAGGCTTTGTTCACAGTATATCTGGGCTCACCCTTCAGGACATTGTGAGGAATTCAAATGTCTGGGAGGAGATTTGGTTAGAACTGCTGCTCTTTACTATGAAAGGAGTCAGATGAGGTGCTTTTGGGTTCTGATGAAGGTGCCTCCTTGATGCCTGGATGGTTTTCCCATGAGGGAGAAGACCTGGGGATGACCAAGAGCATGCTGGAAAGATTATATATTCCATTTGACCTGGCAATACCTTGGTGTCTCCCAGGATGAGCTTGGTGACATAGCAAGGAAGAAGGACTTCTGATTAGTCTGCTGCCACTGTGGCCAAGACACAAACACGTGATCAGGAGTTCAAGTGTTCGGAAGGAGATCTAAGTAGAACTGCAGCTCCCTCCATCTGAAGGAGCCAGTTGGAAGTCTTGATAGTCAAATGTGGTGCATGCTGCAGGGTTGCCGTGGTGACCAATAAAGGTGAAAAAAGACCAAACAAATAATCTTTAAAAAAAAGAAATAAAAGAGAAGAAAAAATGGGTGAAGTTGAGGTTGTTTGGGGTTGTGATAAGGATGCCTCCCTCCTGACTCTGGGGCACACCCAGAATATGCTGGATCTGCCTACTTCACTTTTAAGGCTGTCTCTCCGTGAACCGGATCTCTCTAACACTTGAAATAATAGCAGACTGACCTTGAGCCCAAGAAACAATCGATCATATTTTGGGGGTGATATGATGAAGGATCAGCTGGATCAGAATATTTTAGCCTAAGCAGTTCCTAACTTTCAGTATTAAGTTCATATCAATGTGTCTAATAGGTTTTGATTAACAGAATTTACTTTGATTCCAATAAAGAATAAAAATCTTTACCTGGAACTTCTGAAAATTAATAGGACACAAACAAAAAAATGGAACTTGTCAAGAGAAACAATAATGTAGAAATACCTCACTTCCTGCTGTTTCTATTCTAATGTGCTTATTGATCTAGAAATCTGGCCACTGCCTGTGTGTGCAGGTGTGCATGTCTGCGTGTATGTGTGTGTGACTTTTAATGTGTGTAATAAATGGAATGTGAACATTGCCTGGTTATTTGACATCGTAAATGTTGCAATTATAAAAGCAATTTCCCCCAGAGACACAGAGGCAGACAGAGAGAGTGGTGACAGAGGAGAGGGAGGGTGACAGACACAGCGGGATGTAAAAGGAGGAGGTTTTAGACAGTGACAGTGAAAGTGTGAGCAGTGAAATAAAAAATACATTTCTCATCCTGTTTTCCCTTGTGACAGGAATAGTAACATTTTGGGAATGTGTATAATGTTGTAGCTGAAGTCAGGACCTGGTTAAGCTTGAAGAAGCATGGAGGAACGAGCCTGGCATCTTCCCAATGTGAAAATCAGAGTTTCATGGAGTCTAGTCATCACAGTGAGGTTGCCAGGTTTGGGACCATTGTGACTTAGCTGCCTGCTAAGTATGGCTTCATTTTGTCAGTCACTGAATTGAAATTTGCATCATTGTAAAGAGAATACATGGGATAACAGCACAACAGGTTATAAACTTGTTCAAACTGATGTGAACTTGATATAGAGATGAATGAAGGAAAGGGAGGGCAGTGTAACACAGAGGAGTGTGAGTCACTGCTGTTGCAATGAGTTGAATTTTAGTAAAAAAAACCTAAATGACCAGTTACTGGTGTTCAGTTTGATTGCCTTCCAACAGTGCTGACAGCACAGGCGAGGCACTCCACAGTCCCTGGGACTATTACTGAACTACAACTAAGATGCACACTTTCTTTCTTTTCAGTCCACATTCTCAGTCAAACCTTTCCCATTGCTTCACCCAGACTAACACAAACAATTTACCTCTTACTGTCAGATCTTCCCCGTCTCTTGCCACATTTAGACTCACCTTTATACAACTGCATTTCACACCCCTTCATTGTATTAATTTGTCTGTTACCGTTGTTTATGTCTTTATTTTTGTTTGAATTAATTATTTATAATTTAAATTATATTTAAATGTTTCTGTCAAACACTTCGGTCAGTCTCTCTTGTGCTTTATGAATACAGTTGACTTGTTAGCATCACAAATTATGATAAAAGCCAAAACACAAGTCTTGAAGCTAAAATCTTGCCATGTTGGCTGCTACAGGTGTTATGGCAGTTCAATAGTTGGACCCAAAAACAGACACACCCAGGAGACCGAGTGGTTTTGACAATTTATTTTAGTTGCAGGAGAAAAAGCAGGCTGGAGGCTTGGCTGGGGGTGGTCTGGCTGGGGTGGACGGGTCCAGTTGAGCGTGGCAGGCAGAGGGGATGAAGGTGGAGACCAAACAGACTGCTGAGACCGAGGCGAGGCGGGTTGAAGCTGGAGTGGTGATGGAGCAGGCGTAGAGGATGTGGCACAGAGCAGAAGGTTAACTGGAGATCAGGAACAGACACAAAAAGTATGAACAAACAAGTCTTCTCAGGAGAAGTTGCCTAGATGTCTGGTTTCCACAGTAGTGACTGAACAATCTGGCAGAGTCTGGATGTTTGAGCCGGGGTGATATACTGCTGGGGCTTGTTGAGGAGATTAGGTGCAGGTGAGGTGAGACAGCAGCTGTAGAGAGTCAGATGAGCAGGTAGGAGGAGGAACCCAGAAGTCCACGCCCAGCCACACGGAGACAGACAGACAATCATGACACACTAGAGAAGGAAAACAACAGGAAACAACACTTGTAAGAGACAGATAAGATAAACCTATATTTGTCACACAGTGGAGAAATTTACAGAACAATAGATGGCAGCGGTGGGATTCGAACCCACGCCCCCGAAGAGACTGGAGCCTTAATCCAGCGCCTTAGACCACTCGGCCACGCTACCACGATAGGCACATTTAGATGAAGTATGGACAAAATCATAATTGCACACATGTATACACAGTCACTGTGCCAAGAGGACTTCTTGGGGGCAAGTAGTAAGGTTTTCTTAGTTACCTTCTCGTGGTGTGGTCTACTGGGAGCAGTGCTGGTTGTAAACAGCTGCAGGAAGGAAAGACCTGCGATATCGCTCCTTCACACACTTCAGGTGAAGCAGTCTATCACTGAAGGAGCTCTCCAAAGCCGTTATAGTGTCCTGCAGGGGGTGGGTCATTCTCCAACATGGATGACAGCTTAGCCATCATCCTCCTCTCTCCCACCACCTCCACTGGGTCCACGGGGGCAACCCAGTGCAGAGCTGGCCTTTTGATCAGTTTGTCAGTCTCTTCCTGTCTGCAGCTGATATGCTGCTGAGTAGTAGAAGGTCTTCAGGAGTGGCCCTCGCACTCCAAAAGACCTCAGTCTCCTGAGCAGATAGAATCTGCTCTGACCTTTCCTGTATATTGCAGGGGTGTTATGAGTCCAGTCCAGTCTGTTGTTGAGGTGAACACCCAGGTACTTATAAGATGTCACCATCTCAATGTCCATTCCCTGGATGTTCACTGGTGTTGGAGGGGAGTGATTATCCAACAAGGAATAACATAACACACACACACACACACAAAACATCAAGATCACACAAGCCTGTACATGTGTACATGTACACACATAGAAAAAATCATATATGGACACACAGCCACATGTAGAGAATACAGACAGACTCTTCACACCCACACACACAACAGGGGTGTTACTGAAGCAGAAGAAGGCGCTATTTACACTGTCAAGATGTCAGTCACAGTGGCCAGTCCGTTATTTCTGCCAACAGCCTTGTGTTAAAGACCCCCACTCTCCCATCCACACACGACACATCGAACATGTGGATTTTTAATCTACTAAAAAGCTATTCATTTGTTGAATTACACTGTTTGAATTTTACAAGCCTCCAAAAGCCATCATCACAAAGGAAACAGGAAAGGTTGAGTTCTTTTTAGAGATTTAATATTTAATTTTCAACATTTGAAGCAGTTTAAAACTGTGTGTTAAGTAGTGAGATATGCAGAAAAAAATCCGGATTTGAAGGTGAACAGGTACATTCAGCAAAGATATAAATACATATTTGTTTTCACTCCTATTTTCACCAGGTGAAGTAAAAGTACTTGTTTTAAAAGTCATGCTAATGAGTACTTCTTTGCCAAGATAGGTGTGCCCTTCACGTGTGCAATGGTCACAATAAAAGGCTGCTCTAAAATGTGCAGTCTTATCACACCACAATATCATATTGTCCACCAGAGCTGTTGCCCGTGAATAGAATGTTCATTTCACTAACATAAGCCATCTCCAATGTCCTTTCTGAGAATTTTGCAGTACATCAAACCAACCTCATCACTTCAGACCATGTGCAACCACGCCAGCCCAGGCCCTCAACATCCGGCTTCTTCACCTCTAAGATTGTCTGAGGTCAGCCACCTTGACAGCTGATGCAACAGTTGGTATGCAAAACCAAAAAAATTCTGCACAAGCTGTCAGAGACTCATGTGCATACTTGTTGTCCTCACCCTCTGTGGCATCATGTGGATGAGTGGTTTGCTAAAGTCGTGAACAGAGTACTCCATGGTGGCTGTAGTCCATGTCCTGTGAAATCTGTAGTTCAGTGCCTAATAAATGTCTTTTTTTCAAGCTAAAACAGCACATTTTAAATAGCCTTGTATTGTAACCAGCCCAAGGCACAGTAGAAAAAAAACCCCAAAAAGACAAAGACACTATGAAACAAGACACTAGAACAAGCAATGCAAAGTAATGGGTAGTGCAAAAGTGTAGTAAAATACTGCCTGGCTGGTGTGCAAGTAGATAGGTATTTACAGATGTAAAAAGCAGTGCAATATATCGTAATTGGTGCAAAATATTGTGATAGGTGCAAAGTACGCAGTGATAAAAGAGTCCAGTCTGATTGTTTCCATCCATAGGATGAGTAGTAGAGCCAGCAGATGTGTTGGCTGTGTCTTAGGCTGTGGTTTTAAAACCAGTGTGGCTGGGTTGCACAGATTGGAAAGAGAAAGACATCACATTTTACAACACTTGTAATTTTAAGACATGTGTGTCTGTAGCCATCCTCACACCAACAGTTACACCTGCTGTTAAGAATTTCCAAATCAGGAGAGAACAGGTTCAGAAATCTTAGAGAACTTGGTAGAATGAAAATAGGTTATTTGCACTTAACCTTTTTGCCTTGTGCAGTTGATATAATATCGTTAGTCATCAAAACAGCTGCAGTCATCATCATTGCTAATGATCACTTTGCTTCCTGCAGCTTCTCTCTATTGATTAACCAACACAGCCATCAGACACAAGAGGTGGCCAAAGTTAATTTAATTAGCAAGGAGGCACAATGAAAACTCTTACACTTCATTTTCATTCTGTTGAAAGAGACAAGAAAATTCACACACACACACACACACACACACACATACACATACGTTACACATGATCCACAGATATAAAGCTGTGCTTTGTCATGAGCTAAACATTGTGGTTAAGTGAAGGGGGGACATAAGACATTGTTCTCAATTCATTAAGTAGTCTTAAATCTGTCTCTTCTCTAAAACACACACACACACACACACACACAGTCTTTACTTATGTCACTTTTGGGGAATTTACATAGACTTAGATTCATTTCCTGGAGACTAACCTGAAGGACTACCTGACCTTAACCTAACAATAACCTTAACTGTTAACTGCACACACACATGCGCGTTAGAGATTGCTGAAACACTGTCATGGGCGCGTCACTGTGAATGCATAAAACATTAAAGCTGTTCTTACTGATATTTTTTATTAATTTTTTTATTTTTCATTAAACTACTTTATACAAAATCTAGACATGATATTCAGACACACTCATCTGTGATTTCTGTTAAGAATTTTGAACTGTTAAATCTAATTATTTTATTTATTTATATAATTTTTATTTATTATTTGATAATATCCTGAATGATTTGTATCAGAGACATTTTAAATCATTTAAACTTGTTTGATGTCTCTAAAAGGTTATGAGGCATAGCACTGTGTCATCTGTCACCCCCGGTGAAAAGCAGGTCCCATACTGCAGGATTCCATGGAGCTTAATTAAGATAAGATAAGATATACCTTTATTCGATCACCAATTCAGCAGACAAACTGGAAGGAAACAAGAGGAAGTGAGGGTAGCTGAGTTGTGAGTATGACATGACTCTACTGTTGTACAGAAGGAGTTAGCGCTGTGGAATTTATCATTTATTTATTCATGTCATATTTTGTCATGTCAGCTATTCATTGAGAACTTATAAGAGAGCTACGGGGGACTAATGAATGCCAACCAATCGTGATCTCTCCTGGGTCATAATGAGGTGCCATTATATCCAGCTTGACTGGTTGATGTGCTGTACTTGAGTGTAGTAATATCTAGTGTGCACTCACATAAACACACACACACACAAACACACACACACACACACACACTTCATCTATCTTTGAGTGTTAGTGTGAAGCTCTTGGCAGGGAAGATGAGACACTGTGACCTTTTATCAGTCGTTGCTTCTGGGAGTTAGATAAGTGTGCTCTCTGGAGTTTTATATGCTTCACAACATTGACATTTGTGTAACTTGCCGCTGCCCCTCAGGCTGTTTTTGGCTTTATGGGAAGAAATTATTTCTTATCACACCAGCAATATCAGCAGAGAGTGTGTTCTTTACAACTCACACACAGTAAGGCACATCTTCAATGAAGTTTTATAACTAGATTCAGGAACAAAGACCACAAAGCTTTTTCCTTCCCCATTGACTCTGTTTTCACATGACCTGTAACACAAGTGTAATGAAAAAGACTTACCTAAAGCCATAGATCAGGAGCTTCTTCTCAACCCTTCAGATAGTGATTTTGAAGAAGAATTTTTTGAAGAAGATGAGCAAACTCCTGAAATTCTGGTGCCTCTCCATCTCCAATCGTCCAACCTCGTCAGCAATCTCAGCTATGCTCAGCAATCCATATTCCTGATCAAGCGTCCTCTTTTTCTGAGTTATCTCATTCTTCCCCTATTTTTCTTCAGGCTTCACAAACTACCATCCATCCCAGCATCCTTTTCTCTTACCTTGCTTCTACCTTTCCTATCCCATCTTCCTTGGCCACTTCATGTCCTCCCACCATGATAATGGCCATAACAGCCCCCAGATCACTCCAGCAACAGTGATCCATGATGGTGTCATCAGCCAAAACCCATTATTTCTCGTTTCTTCTTTTAGGAGGAGGTTAAAGAAGAATTCATGATTGGCCCATCTTCTAGTCCAATATTTACCTACATCAAGAATCAGTCCAATTGGTGTAGCCACTAGGAAATATTCAGGAAAAAAGAGACCTCTTATCCCCCCATGGTTCCACTGTATGCAAAGCATCAATTCCCAGCCCAGACTTCTTCATACAACAATCAATCACACCATCTCCCTCATCCGCCTTGCAGGCCAACAAGCCTGGTTGTCCAAGGCAGACATCATCCATGCCCTTAAGGTCCTTCCCATCCACCCTGACTGCTCTTTCTGGAAGGGCACATGCTACTATTTATTGTGTCTGACCTTCGCGTACAGAAGCAGTCCAAAAATATTCAATTCTGGGAGTTCTTCCAGTCCCAGCACATCCCTGGAATTTCTTGGCATCGTCCTCAACTCCATCTCACTTCAATCATCCCTGCCTACAGAGAAAATCCACCATGCAAATGCAATGCAATCAAAATGCAGCCCCATCCATTGGCTTTGTTGGCTATGACAGCAGCCGATGGTTTTCAGCCGAATGGCTGCTGGAATATGCATCTCTCACTCATTCTTTCAGGGCATGAATGGTTAAAAAAAAACCATTGCCATATGCTCTGACAACAGTGCTGTCATATAAATCATTCACAAAGGATAGTCGCATTGCCTAGTCATCATTCCGTTTGTGCGGAGGCTCACTGTGGTTTCAGCATGCCAGGTCACAACAACTCATTTCCTGACTCACTTTCTCCTTTCAGAAATTCATACAGTTAGCACTAGCCTCCAACCCCCTTCCAGGCACACGGTTTTCTGCCACCATCTTTAACTGGCTCAGCTGGAACATGACAAGATGCTATCCTCGACAGTTCTCTCATCACACCAGACCCAATGGAATTGCTTCAAAGCTTTCCACACCCCTCACTGCCTTCCATTCCCTTTATTCAACTCCCTGACTTCTAAAACTGTCAACAGGGGCACTGTGTCCAGCTTGGTCAACCTCGCACATCAGCATGATAATCAAAGGTCTCTGCAAGACTGAGGCCTTGTCCACATGTAGCAGGGTTTTTGTAAAACCGAATATCCTGCCCCCTCCGTCTAGAAAAAAACTTACGTATACACCACCTCGTTTTTAGAAAAAAATTCATCCACACCTAACCGCATAAATGCGTTGTTAAGCACATTCATAAGCATGCCAGATCTTTAGGTGGCAGTAGTTCCCCAAATCCTATCCAATCAGAGTAAGCTTGTGGCAAGGTGTCGGAAAATAACCGTCCTTAACGTCGTCCTTCGCCTGTGTTGGTGAATGTGGAGCAGTATCTGGGCTTGTAAAAACAAGCAAGCAAAAAGCGCCCGGACAAGAGACAGCGCCAAAACCCTTGTGAGGGCATCCATACTGTTTCCGAATGTAAACACAGGTCGCATATGTGACGTAAGGACATATTTTGTCGCAGGCAGTGACGTTTCGAAACGTAAAACCCCGGTTATTGATGTCCACACGCAGACACATAAACGGAGTATTCGCAAATCTTCACTTTGGTCAGAGGTTTTTAAAAGAATTGTTTTTAATGCCATAAATCTGCGCTTTTGTGTGGATGATAGGCCAAATTGTAGAAAAATATCTTCGTTTTGTGAGATACCCTGCTACGTGTGGACAAGGCCTGAAACATCCCCAATGCCAAAATGTTAACCCTTCACTTCAGATTGCCTCACCTGCAGCATCAGAACTCTCCACTCAGGCTATTTGTCTCCATTCATAGACACGGTCTTATCCTTAGTCAGCAATGAAGTGCTGCTCAGAGTTCACTGCTTCTCCCCTCCATTATCTGTATGACATCTCCATTCATTCTTTTGACACTGTGTGTGTGTGCTCAGCCTAGTTACCTCTTTCCACTAGACTCTTACCTGGGTCCAAACAAACCCATCGGATTAGCCAGAAAGTTCAGTTTGGATGTTGTACCCAGTTTCTGTGTAAGGGTTAGTGCAAAAATGGTATTTAATCACAAAAATGTACACTGTAAAATTAATGAAAGATCACTAACAAACTTGTTTATTTATGACCAATTTTTCTGTTTTAATTACTGCTGTATGCAGTGGGGTGCGGCGATGGGGATGCCAGGTCTGCATGTTTGTGTACATATATACTATTCAGGTGGTATTTAGGTTGCATGCAAAATAGGGCCAACCAACCAATGGGCAAAAAAAATCATTCCGCATCAACACGTGAAAAGTAGCCCAATTCCGGGGAAAAAACACAGACCTGGCAACCCTGCTGGGCAAGGCTAGATGTAAACAACTGATGCATGCTGCAGTGCACGCCAGCAAAGCATGGAGAAGTTTGTGACAGGACCTCCAAGTAAACGTGGGATTTGAAGTTATGGGAAATGTTTTTGCAGAGAATATATGCAGTTTTTTTCTCGTAAGATGTCAGAAACTAAAGTTGCAGTTCTGTATTAATTATTACAGAAAAAGTTTCAAATAAATTCTATAGGAGTTTGCAAGCAAAAGACGTGTCTGAGAGTGTGTTTATGTGGGTGCATGTAGGTAGGGGGACCCAAAAACATTTTTATCTTCTAAAGGGGGGCCCTGCAGAAAAAGTTTGGGAAACACTGGCTTAAGAGAAGTGGGGAGCTGGACACCCTTGTCATTCTACTGCAGAGCTCATCATAGCAGATATTGTCAACCAGAAGCTTCAGTCTGTTTAAGCCCTTTTGAGCTGTCTTTGCTTTTCTGATTATGGGTGATTTTGAACATTCTGGTTATTTCAGTTCCCTTATTGTTTAAAGAAGCATTTGTTAATTATTATTGAAGTGGCTTTTCTTCTTTTTTACTAAGGATAGAGAGAGAACTGGGGAATTAGTACACAAACTTCTGTCAATAAGCAATGAAAAAATGGCCAGGTGGGGTACCAGTGTTATGGTATTACAAATTTAAATGTGGCATAGAAGTACTGAATGGATTTTGATAATGCCATATTTGCCATTGCCATTTGGTACATTTGATCATTTCACATCTCCAGTAGTAATTTCAAAAAAAGTTGAATTGATTTTAACGAGGCATGTTTGAACAACATGAATTTGGACTTAATGGTGAAGTGGTGGACATCCCTGCAAAAACAAATGTACTCCTCCGATAAACTGTGCACATGCAGTATATACAGTATATTGATGCATTTCTTTGAGGAATGTGGGAAGAGACCTCATTCCTTATAATACTTTGCAGAATATGGAGATTAAAGCCTTAATCCTCCAGAAAATGATGAGCTTGAGTCTTGTCGGCAACCCCTATTGGCAGATCTAATGTTTCCACCTTTTTCTATGCAGGTCAGAGGCCAGTCAAGGCAGTGGTACCAGTGAACAGAGATGATGTCCATGCAAAGTAAGTCTCCTGTCACCGCAGCAGCCAGCCATGTTCTGTCTGTTATAGATGTATGCTGTATACATTTAAAGTACATATGCACAGACACCACTAGGTAACAAGAGGTTTCTTCAATCCCAGTCTGCCAACTGTGTTGAGGAATCATGATTGATTGAAATTGTTACACGCAGTGACCCATCTGTTGGCTGACTAGGGTGTCTGATTCTGCCTGAGGAACAGCACATGGTTCATTCTCACACAACTTCAAGAAATAATACATTGTTTGAAAGCAGAACACCACATGATTTCATCAGTATAAAGCAGTTTCTTCCTTTTACACATATTTGCATTGGCCATTTTCTGACAGATTCTGCGAGTAGTTTATGCAGATATCTCTTTACAGATATATCTGGTATGTGGACATCCACAGGAATATTAAAATCACCTTTGCCTGTTACTTTGTGTAAAATGTAAAATGCGAACTAGGACTAGTATGGACTAGGATCGCGATGCACTATAACAAAAAGAATTGGCTGTAGTATTGTCCAGCTGGGGTGTGAAAGACAAAGAACAAGTCTTTTGAATGAGTTATAATTGAGTTTATGTTTAGGTTTGATTAATAGTGTAGGCTTAAAGATGGCAGCAACTCCACCTCCTCGACAGATGCCTTGAGGAATGTGAGCATTAAGTGCAGAGAAGCGTGTGGGACAGCAACTCTGCCTCCTTGTCTGAACTCTGAGTTGTCATGGTTTTGGTCCACTAATAAGCTTCATCAAATTTCTAGATATGAGAGATGCTCCATCCAAAGTGGGATAGATGCCATCTCTCCTAATCAAATCTTCCCCAGAAAGTCTGCTGGTTATCTGCAAAGCACACATCATTTTGCTGGACAACACCTTGACAGCTAGCAGTTGATCGATGCCATGCAGCTTTACATGTCATCACTGGTCACATTTGGCAGTGGTCCAGAGAAAACTACGGAGTCCAACATTGTCTTTGCATATGTACACACTGACTTAACATGCATCTTAGTGGCCAACTATTGTCGTAATTTTGTGTCATTACCGCCGATGTGAATAACAATCTTACTGTAGTTGTGCTTATCCTTAGTCAGCAATTTTAAATAACAGGATAGCGACATAGCATAAAACACTATACTGTGCATTTTACAACTACTTCAGGAAAGTGAGCTAGAAAACCTTGGACTTTATAAGTAATAATGTAGAGTAGTGGAGGTTGTGCAAAATTAGTGCAAGGTCTATGTGCAAAGAACATAAAGTGACCAGATGTAGTGCAAACAGATCAGAAACTTGCTAATAGATTTTTGTAAATATACACTTATTTTGGATTTGATGCCAGCAACACGTTTCAAGCCAGTAGGGACACGGGCAGAGTGGAAAAGTTGTGGAATGCTCTAAAGCATAGCCCTAAGCAGAAGCCCACGGTTCACCATTAACCAATTCACATCTCTAATATGTTTTCCACACTCAGCGACACACCCGGTGAGAAACCAACTCTGATCATTGACAGCACACACACAGCACAAGAAACGTGGCAACCATGGTCAAATATGTTCCTGGGGCCAGAAAGGGCGACGCTGAATTTAATGTGTGTGTTCAGCTCAAACTGTAGCTGCTTCAACACAAGAATTTCCCAGTTTGGGACAAATCTATCTATCTATCTATCTATCTATCTATCTATCTATCTATCTATCTATCTTTTCTTTTTCCCTACTATGGACTTTCCAATGGTATGTTGGCAAAGCTGAGGTCGGTCTGCTACATCACAAACTACCAGCTCTGGTCCGGCTGTTGCAACAGTTGAGAGCTGACTGTTTCCTCACTATCCTGCCACGTCCTGTGGCCACAGACACACGAGCAGCTTCTTCTTTGCTGCAGTCGCTGATTTGTGGACTTTTTCGAACACAGTTTATATTATGAATATATTATGAATATTTCACATGACTTTTGTTCTTACTCTAACTGATTGCGTACAATACTACAATACTTGAAATAAAAATACTTAAGTAGTAGTCATAGTAGTGGTAGCAGTCATAGTAGTAGCAGTAGTTTTAACAGTAGTACTAGTAGTGGTCGTAGCAATAGCAGAAGTAGTGGGAGCAGCGGAATTATTAGTCAGAGTAGTATTACTAGTATCTGATGTCAGCCATGTGTCGCTCCCTGTAGTGAGTGAAGCGGACAGTGTGATGAAGGTGGCGGAGTGGCAGCAGACCTACTATGCCTCAGACTCAGGCATCCAATCAGGAGCCACCACAGTTCGGGATGACGAGAGCAGCACTGAGTACAGCGGCCGTAAGAAGTACACTGGCAGTACTACAACCAGTACCACCAGTGCTCCTGCTACTACCACTGCTGGAGGAGGAGGAGACACAGCAGCTGGTGGACTAGAGAGCCCCACAGGTGAGACTTTTTTACATCACTTCAACTGAGACAGCACAGAAAATTGGTTTCAGCAGTTCATGTGTTTTGGTTTCTTTGATTCATTTATGTCTTTCCTTCTATCTGTGCTGCTTTTATCTTTGTGTCTATTGCAAACACTGGCTTTCATCATCTCATTCTTTCTCTCTGTTCACCATCACATATGTATCTAGTCTTTATTGTTGTGCATCCGTATTGCTTTTCTCTTCTGTATTGCTGGTTTTTGCGAGAGTAAATGAACTGATGTAACATGTAATGCATTGGTCCATTTGCTGGTACGTTCATTTACTGATTCATAATTTGCTTGTTTATTTGTTTGCCCAGTGATCTGTCTGATAAACATGATTATCCCAGACACCACTGAATGAATTTCGATGAAACAAACTATAGTTATTTGATCCAGTGTTCATTTGTGATGTGTTTAAAATAGTGATCAGTATCCAACATGGTGAAAATGTTAAGTTTGGTGTGAGCAAATGCAGACAAGAGGACTTTTCTCCTTGTAAAGAAAGAATTTCCTGAAAATAAAAACTATTCATGTATTCTTAAATTTATGAATTGTATTTAAGACAGAAAGGCACATTCTGTAACACAAATGTGAAATAAGAGTTAATCCCATGATCAACAAAATATATATCAATTAACCCATTAATAATAATTGACTGTTATAATGATTGACCCATTGACACAGGTGTAACAAACACTTTCAATGCCCTAGACTCCTCCTTATACAGCTTTATGCTTTATCTTAACTCATGAAGTCCCTTAGCGACACATACTAAACATCCTGGTGTGACGGTGGTGTAAAATGAGGGCACATATAAAATGTGTTGTAATTCCTACATTGTTCACCGTATTTAGATGCAAATACCCTCAAATTAAAGCTGAGAGTCTGCACTTAAAGCACATCTTGTTTCATTTCAAATCCATTGTGGTGGTGTACAGAGCCGAAATACTGAAAATTGTGCCAATGTCCAAATATTTATGGACCTGACTGTATGCTGATCTATAGTTTCAGAGCAGTAATGCAAGACCTTACTGGCCTCCTGAGTCCACTTCCTCACAGTCACTTTGGAGACAGGCTGCCTTTGAAATGCACGAATACACTGAGGTGTTAACAAGACAAGGCTGTGGTCTGATCTGCCAAATGGGGGCAGAGCTCTGTATGTATCTTAAGCATTTGCATACAAAAGGTCAAAGGTTTACTGTTTTCTCATGTAGTACAGCCCACAAACTGATGGAAGGTTGGGAGAGCGGAGTCCATATTAGTTGAAGTCTCCATTAATGTTCTCAAAGCTTAGAGATGTTGAGACTGTAACTGAGCAACACTGACATCACATGCCACAGCCTTGTCAGCTGATGGTGGAATGTAAACACAGATTAGTATGGTGGAGGAGAATTCCCATAGCAAATAATGTGAATGCATTGTCACACATTGTGTCATGATAACATGCCTGGGATTGAACAACCTTTAATTCAGAAAAAATGCATTCCCTCCACCATTTTTCAAAGCACCCAGTGTAACGTCCCTGTTCGCCCAAAAATTCTTGTATGAAGGAGCTGTGGTCTGGGAAGTCCATGTGTAGCCATGTCTCTGTAAAGCAGAGTCTCATTACAAACAGCTCATCCATCAGGGGTGCAGAGCCCAAGTCTCCTTCTGAGCTTCGCTGGGATCACAGGTGTAGCTCAGGGCAGGAGGTGTACACAAACACAATACCACTCTGCTCAGCATGACTCCTGACCGCCAAGTGATAAGAATCGCAGAACCATAAAAAACAAAATGAAACACTATGGGAACCTTAGAGAGTGATAACCCAGTTATACAAGCAAGGCAGATACTACAGAAAATGACAAAAAGCTATTAAATTAAAATGAAATGACTTTGAAATGAATTTGCATTTTTAGCCACAAGGATCCAAGTGGTGTAAATTCCATCATTTGCCCATGTCTGGGAGGGTGCAGGCTGACTTTCTGCAGTTACAAACACGTAGACTGAACATGCCGTCTGCACATTTAGAGTCCACATATAGAAGATAGTAGTGCAATTAGTCCTGTCACTCACCACTCCCAGCTGTGCCGAGCTTGGTATTTTGTTGTGGGGAGTGACATGGTCAGAGCCAACACACCAAATATCACTGAAGGACATATTCTACATTCACATAATAAGTCATTTCATGTGAGTTGGCTGACTTAATCAATGTTACCACTTTGAGTCAGTAATTGCAACAGGTGCTAACTTGTAGGATTGGCACAACACTAAGTGGTGCATTCAGATAATTTGTCAAGGATTTCTTGGAGCATCTCTTTAAAGCTAAAGAGAGTTTCCTCTCTTTTGAAAAGTGGAAATTCAGCAAGCCAATGCTGTGCCCAATGAGTCACACTTTCCTGCTAATCACATAATCATCATTTCTGCAGATCCAAAAGTCTCATCCAAAGACTGAATAGAGCAATCTGTCAAACCAGCAGTGAAACTGTCAATATTAGAAAATGTCAAAATGACTGTGAGTGGGATCAAGAATACGAATGGACTAGACTGTCTTTGTCCATGGGGCCACTAGTTGATGGCAGCAACTCTCCTCATTGGGGTAAAACTTCTGATGATGCAAACTGAAAGCCCTGAATCCCACATGTCTCTCAAACAGAAGCACGTCCACCGTCAGAGGGATTCCCAAGTTTCAACACATAGGTGTGTCTGTGAAGGTTCTCAGTCATCCAGGTCATGGTACACAAATGTGAGTTGAGTCGAAGGCAACTGGACTTGGTGTAGTTTAACACATAGGTGTGTTACGCTGGCTTTGCTTTTTTACACTGACATAAATAACAGTGGCATAATGCCACCCCAGTATATGATTTTAGATAGCACTCCAGACTGGCTTAAACCAGCATTGTGGTGGTTTTTATCCTTCCCCTTTCCGTTTAGCCTGATCATGCCCACACTGCCATTGACTTAATTAGCAGCTTTCTCTCTTTGTCTTTGAAATGTTGTTAGGCAGCAAGGCAGTTAATTTCAAGATGTGTTTCACCCTGTTAGGTGATTTATATTAAGTGATGATGGTGGCTTGAATAAGGAAATTTTAGGAGTACTATCAGGCTCTAAATTAAGTAAATGTATTAGAAAAAAAATAATTTTATATTGTATGCATTGTAAAAAAGACTATATAAAAAATATAAACCAGATGTAAACACGATTCAGCAGGCTAGAAGTCTTCAATTATACTGACATTAAGAACCGTAACAGTGATTTTACATATTACAACCCTTTTACCAAACCATGCTTTATTGTTTCAAATTTTGAATGTGATTTTCCTGTTTATCCTATCATTACAGTTAGTGTTCAGTTCATCCCAAAGGTGTTGGATAGTGTTCAGGTTGAGTTTCTGTGCAGGCCAGTTTAGAGGCTTACTAAATACCACGAAAAGAAAACAGGTGTGATTTTCCTGGAGTAAAGAAGCAGGTTGTGTCCCAATAAACATTTGGATGATTTATCTGCCTGACCACCTGATGTTCTACAAAATATTTTGGTGAGTGTAATACCATTAGAAATGGAGCTGCCTGGATGAACTATTTGCTTCGCTTCCTAGACACTTTCTAATCATTGTTTCCCCCTGAGGAAAGGCATGACATCAATTTCCCCAGTGCTGCCTGCAACTGACACAGGCACCTAGCCCCAAACATGTCTTTTGAGCATGTTGTCAGAAATACCCACAGCTATTCAAACAGTCTGTTCTGCAAGTTTAGCACCTTCATGTCACTTTATAAGTAAATATCATCTCCATGATCATGTTTTAAGACTTTCTCTCCCTACATGTAACCAAACAATCAACTGTACACTTCAAAGACATTGCAAAGACAAAAACAGCACAAACAGCCGAAGTTCAGTGACTGAATGAGCTCTGTGTTTGGAGCCGACAGCCAGCAGGCAGCTGCCACAATGCCACAGTGACGGTGTATGAACCTGTGGACTGAAATGGTGAAGCAACAATAGGCATAAGTGCAAGAACAGCCATAAAACTTTTTCATCTTTTTTTGAGACACATGTCACTTTTCTTGTGCCTTACATCTAGCTATGGACAAACGATATTGAAATTGATATTGAAAAATGATATTGAGATTGCCAAAATCAATCACGTTCTTCAGTCGCAAGTATCATCACAGCATCTTTCAGCCCTGCCAAGGGACCCCACACATTAAGACCATCATTCAGGCTCAAACCCATACTTTCCTGTACAGTTTCCCTTGCAGCTAAAATTAGCTATGGAAGCGCCTTTTCCCAGTCTATTTCTAGCTCAGTACAGTATGCATGTAGAAGAGACTTAAGAATTTGGTGAGATCTTGGCTTTACATATGATAAGCCAAAGATTGGTTGTGCTTAATGAGCAACAACTTCAGCTCTTGCCCAAACATATGGGATAAAATATTTGAGTCTTGATCCGTCTGGATAACTTTAGGAATGCTAAATATTGATATGGACAACTCCCCAACCCCAACCACAGCCCCAATAGTGACTGACTTCAACGCATATGCCACCGGGTACCTGGTGCTCTGGCACATAACCATAAGCTGATATATACAACAAGAGCTGGCCCATGGCAACAGGCCCACACAGTACACAATGAGATGTGTGAGTGGTTTACTCACAGTTAGAAAAGGCTGCAGTGGCACTGGCTTGACATTCTGATTTGGTCTGCCTGTTAGCTAGCACACAAAGCAGGTTTTAATGTATGTAGACATTTCTTTTGACACGTGGCCAAAAGAAATGTTTCAGGATGCCAAGGTATGTTTTCCGTGCACCAAAATGCCCACACTAATTATGTGGCACTTTCATGACAAGGGAGCAAAATTAAGTTGGCACCACCATCTGGAAAACATAATGTTTTTTTACACCATCTTCACCCACAGGAATTGATTTTCTGAACAGCAACATCAGTATGCAAGTATCCCATCACAACAGTGACTATCTCAGAGGCAGGCAAAACTCATGCTCAGATATTTCTTTTAGTCTTTCTTTCCAAAATCACATACAGTCAGGAGACATGTTGCAAACTGATTTGCTCATAGCACATGTAACCACGTAAGATGAAAAGACATAGATGTATGGAGCTCTCCTTGGACACACAATCAGATGGATAAAAACACACACACACAAACAGCAGACTAACAGTCTCATATTCTCCCTCTCTATCTCCATCTCCTTATGACAGATTTAGACGCTCAGTACTCTCTAACCCGGGCTCAGCGTGTCAGGGCTGCCATGTTTCCAGAGACCCTGGTTGAGGGGGAGGCGGCCATGCCCGTCCAATCTGACCCTACACAGCAGAGCAACGTGCAACGACTGGCTGAACCATCCCAGCTGCTAAAGACAGCTATCGTCCACCTGATAAACTACCAGGATGATGCTGAGCTTGCCACCAGGGCGGTGCCAGAGCTCACCAAGCTGCTGGCAGACGAAGATCCGGTATGATGCTATGACACTGAAGTCCTAAGAATTTGCTAATTGAGCTTTTGGACACACGTGTTCTATATAACACCGTTATTTTCTCTACTCTCCAGGTTGTGGTGAACAAGGCGGCCATGATAGTCAACCAGCTGACCCGTAAGGAAGCCAGTCGCAGGGTGCTAGTGCAGTCTCCGGCTGTAGTGAGTGCCGTGGTGCGTGCCATGACGACGGCAGTCGACATGGAGACGGCCCGTTGTGCAGCCAGCGTGCTCCACAGCCTGTCGCATCAGAGGGAGGGACTGCTGGCCATATTCAAGTCTGGAGGGATACCAGCGCTGGTCCGAATGCTAAGGTAGCATACTTCAATGCTTTGATTAGATGACAATAACTTACATCACTACAACAAACTATATACTTGCAATTTTGCCTTACCAGCAGTGGGGCTAATTTAGTATAGAATCAAATTTTGGGTGTGGCACGGTGAAAAATGGGGGGTGCGGCGATAGGTTCCTTCAACCTGTAATAACTGATTTTTGACCACATGGAGGCAGCAGAAACAAGCTGTGAGCACAATGCTGACATACATTCACCTTTTCAGTTGATGGTGCGAACTTGTAATCAAACAGTTGCTATTTACACATGTAGCAGTTACAAAGCAACATTATGTTTCATTTGGAGTTGTTTCTGATCACCTCATGGATCTCCAACGTTCCTTCTTCTTTTAGCGCTGTTTTTGGTCAGTATCTAGCTGCTAAATGCTCCTCTGTGTCATTAACTGACTCTGTGGTTTGGACACACTCTGTGAAACTAAAAATAGAAACACACAAAACATGCATAGCATTGAATACAGTATCAATCTGGAAAAATCTGTCCATAACACTTATTTCTATGTAGTTCGACCTGGCATTTAGCAAATGTACTTGTACTTGTTCAAACATATTAAAGAAGTAATATAAACTTACAAACAAAGCTTCTCAGTGGCTCAATGTTTAATGATTTCATGGATTTATGGTGCCCACTTAAGTATATCCTTCTTGTACCAAACACAGAAGGGAGATGAGCATTACACAACCAATCCCACCTTTATCTTGCTCTCTTCTAAAATAATGGTATGATAATGAACATAAGTATGAGCATAAGAGGTTATTTTTATAAAAATGAAAAAAACTGCGAAGTATTTCAGGTATTCATCTGTGAAGTATTCAATAGAAAGAAAGAAAGAAAGATTTATTTACCGAGCTTGAGTGGTCTAAGCAATGTGCATTTAGTTGTATCCTGTTTCAGTTAATTATATAACACTACCATTGTGTGTTGTCTAGCATCTAATAACTACTGACTATTGTCACCCCACTGCGCAAAGACACGTTCAAACGACGTCTTTTCATCATTTCTGCACGTCTAATTTTGGTCCCCTGAAGGTGCAGACTGTTACTCCAGACGACGTCTTTTTTCCAACGTCTAGTGAACGTCCATTTTGTGGATGTCTTTTCTACGTCAAATTTAAACTCATTTTAGACATTGTTTGTCAAATTTAAACTCATTTTAGACATTGTTTTTATACTGCTTCTAGTTTCTGTGCATAACTGTAGTCCCATTTCAGAAGGTGGCATACTGTTCCAGTTCATTTTCCTATAGCTTCATTTGATTTTCTCAGCAGTAGATGGTAACTGGAAATGCATACAAAGGCATTATACATTTCCACTTCAAACCTGCTGCTGAGCCAAATGAAGCTACAGGAAAACTAACTGGTACAGGAAACAGATCCCCCACCTTCTGGACACATGTGACTACAGTCAGGTTTACAATAAATCACAATCCAATCCCAACTGTTTTTTTCCCCATCTTTATTGCAAACATGTCAGTCTTAAGAACCTCTTGACTTCTAGTTACTACTACTTCTGAACAGTACACAGCAGAAATCACAGTGTATCTTGTACTCTGTAGGTGTATATTTAACATCAATTTCAGTGCATATATAGGTCCAAGATTTTGGTGTTCACTGAACACTGTCAAAAGAGTAAAATATATACTCCAAATAGAGTTACATTTGAACACTTATAGATTACAAATGTACTCTAGAACTAGTACCTTCTGACACTGTTTCAGTGCTTTCCAACACCCTGCAGTGTAAAGTACCATTTTGCAGAGTTTATTATTTAACAATTGGAGAGTGAAAATATACTCCAGAATTAGTACCTTTAGACACTGCTTCAGTGCTTTTGCAGAGCTAATCATTTAACACTTGGACAATGAAAATGTACTCTTTGAAAGCACTGAAACAGTGTCACAAATTCTTAGTCAAACACTTGCCATGTAACACACAACAATCATACTCCAGTCTTTTACACTTTCAAGGTGAATCATAAATACTTCAGGAATGAACAGTCTACACATTATATTGTTGAAAACAATATATGTTTTATTTTCAGTAGGCTAATAAGGCAGATAACAGACATTTCGAGCAATCAGCAGGTCAACCATCACAAATCATCACTGGATATAAAGTGCCTTAGTTTCATAATTATTTCAACTTGGAAGATAATACTTCTCAGATTTTTTTTGAATATTTCAGAAGTCAGCGGTCTCAACTCAGAAAAGTCCCACCTGCACATTTCCCCAAATTTTGTACCAACAGGATTAACGATAATATGATAATATAAAGAGAATACATGTAAGAATGATTTTAAGAGCAAAAAAATTCATGTGACAATGAATAAAGTTATGTGGTGCATGTGGTTACATGAGAAACATTAACATTACCCTCCTGAAGAAAAGCTGGATGTGAGGCTCCATTTAGCTTGATATATTTCTTCTTTCCTTGGTACTGCACTTTGAAAAGAATCGCTGTAGTTCTCCTCCAACGTTACTACAACACACTGCCACTAGAGTGGCGCCATCTTAGGACTTAGATTCATCATGGTCAAAGCAATATATTTAACGTAATGTCACCTTGTTCCCAAATGCCTGAGCCACTAAAACTCCAAAGGCATGCCAGTACTGCAGTAACCAGTGTGCACGACCACATGGTGATTTGATCACACTTCGCACCGTTTGCAAAAGCACATGATAATAGGGTCTGCCAAAATCAAACCCACAGTTTATTTTGACTTGATGTGCGGACAGCAGCAGATGTCGGAATTCCGTGCGTGGACACACGGATGCAGTTAGGACAGGTTGTAAGTAAAGAATTAGGCCAGGAGCACACAATGCAAAATCCAGTACTTTGATATTTATAGATAATAAGATAAAGTAACAAGGAAGTGCACTCAGTGGAGCGCAGACCTCCATCATAGAGGCATATTACATTCACAGTTGCATTTCTGTTTGTCCTTGTTTTATTTTTTGAGTCATTGGTATGAAAAGTTAATCAACTCTTCCTTGGCTCAGGGCTGATCTGTCATCAAATTTCATTTAAATCTATTGGGTGCTTCTTGACATGTATTTGTAATAGACAAGAAAACCCACTACACCACGTCCCCTTTGGCTGACTGACCTGAGAAGTTAATCAGCCCTTCGTGCATGACCAGTTGTTCAGCAAATCTGTGTAAATCTGTTCATAGTGTCTAACGTGTTTCTTGGTACAGATAAATTAGGAGCTTCATCACTAACAAAATAACAAGATAGAGTTTTCTCTGTACTTAAGAGAGCTGATCAGTTCCTTGTTAATCAGCAAGTGCCAAAAATACACATCCAAGCCATCAGACTTTTTAGAGGCAGACAGGCGGCAGAAGGCGACACTCCACAGCTCCAATAAGCAACACTAAGCTGAAGGTCACTATAAGGCTCTGTAAAGCCGAGAAGAGCTGCAGATTCAGATAATAATTCTATAGGTTCATGGGGACGTGTATTGTTAAGATTTTAAGGGTACTACCACTATTACTGCTTTTGATGTGGTACCTTAACTGTATTCATCAGTTTTTTGCATTTTTTTCTTGTTATCTTTAAGAGAAAAAAATGAAACAAATTAAGAACAGAATTAACATTGCTGTATTTTCTCATACGTGCTGTATATAAACCCTTGCGTAGCAACTGCAACATCATGTTTTGAATTGCTATTACAGACTACAAAAATAAAAGAAAGAGCAATGTTGTGAAATGTAAAACAAATCTAAATCTGCAGGTGTGCGCTCCTGATTTGACCCTGACCAAAAACATCTCATCTTAGGCCAGTAACTACTCTACTGAAATGCTATTGCTGGCCTGTAAGGTGTAACAATCTAACATGACCTCTCTGTTGGTCTGGACTGAGTGTCCAGAGTATGACTGTGAACGTTCTAAACCTGGAACTGTGAGTTTCTGAATGACAGTTTGGATGGATGGATTTCTGATCTTACATTTAAAAGACTTGTGGAACTTGTGGCAATGAGCATTGTCAATATTGACTCTAATGAAGTTTATCCTGACTTTTGAGCATTTACTTCTCTCCACCAATAAGTGTAGGGTATCTGTGTATCTGTGTGTCTGATACAGAGGCAGAGAGAACTGGCCCTGCCCCTCGCAAATACGTAAGGCTCCGAGAAGATCTCTCTTCTGTTTTGGGAATAGCAAAAATGCATAATAGATGAGTGCCTTGATTTCTCCAACACCACTAGCAGAACTGATAGCTTGTTGATACTACAGCCTTTAATAATTTAGCCCCAGGGCCCATTTAATGCCAGGTTCCAGTAACCATCGCTATTCGCTGTCGCTATTGCTATGAGCAACCTCTTCTGATGTCATGTTGTTGTCACATTTCCATTGTTGCATTGTTATAAAAGTATTAGGACAAGCAAAGAATGTTATGGGATGGGAATGTTATACTTACTTATTACTTATTAGTATTTATACTTTGCAAGTACATAACATAAGCACTTTATTGTTAGACTGATTTCAAAAAAGACAGATGAAGGCACATTCTCTACAAACATAAACTGTGAAATAACTGGTACAGTAGCTGAACAAAGTTTAGCAGAGCCCAAAGTGAGCGAAAGTTCAAGATTTTCAGACTGCCATGTGATGACCTGTTGAAAGTTTTCCACATTCAATATGGAAACCAGAGGCCAACTGAAAAATGTAGCACGTGACGCTAACAGGCTAGCCTTTAATTTTAGCACCAAATTTGGGGCCTTTCCAACCCCCAGGCAGGGCTGCAGAGTTAATCCCTTACACTGAGGCTTAACGGAGGAGGATTATTCACAGTCATAATTGATTTGGGAGCTTAATTCACACAGAAAATGAAAGAAAATTGAATTTAAAAAAAATCTAAACTAAACAAGCTTTATATATAATTATAGTTTGGTGTTTAACTTCCATTTACGCTGTTGACATGCAGCTTTTCTCTCTATGTCCCCTTTCACCTTTACCTACTGTTACACATTGTGTGTCTGTGTGTGTGTGTGTGTGTGTGTGTGTGTGTGTGGTACTCGGCAGTAATCTGGTTACAAACAGGAAATAGGGCTTAATATCATAATACTCCTGTTTCTCCTTCTTCATGAAAATATTTTTTTTTTTTTTTACAACATACTCTTACTGAGAGAGTTCATATATGATCAATGGATCTAAGATGAATATCAATTCAAATAAGCTTTACTGTATTCTATTCTTCTTTTTTTCTTTGTATTATTATTAGTCCAGTGCAACCCCCAAACTAAACTGAATTCAGCATGTTCACTTTGTCAAAAAGGCATGTCTGAAACCAAAACAAAAGTACAAATGTGACCCTACCTTCGACACATCACATCATCCCAACTTAAATGACATAACAGGCTGCTTGACAATTGATCATCCAACCCATTTACCCATTTCAATCTATTTTAACAACCTATATGAGCATTTTCCTTTTTCTACAGCAAGGTACAAGATAAAAGATTCATTTATTTATCATTTAACAACACAGGTTTGTAAAACAAAATTATAGTTTCTAGTCCCTTTATGCCACTAACAAAACAAGAATTGCATAAATGGATAAAATAATAATAAGTCATAAAAATAACAATTTTCACACCTCAATGCGTGGCCATACCACCCCTTGATCTTGAGCCTGATCTCTCTGATCTCTAAAGTGGACCTGATTGGTACTTGCATGGGAGACCACCTGAATACTAGGTGCTGTAAGCTTGGGTGGCTTTAGCTCAGGCGATAGCGTGGCCATCCACCAACTGGGAGGTTGTGATGATCTGCATGTCAAAATGTCCTTGGGTAAGATATTGAACCACAAACTGCTCCCAATGGCTGTTTCATTGGTGTGTGAATGTGTGCACATGGTTAATGGTGGTGGCAGTTTCCAATCAGCCACCATGTATAAATGTCTGTGAATGGGTCAATGCTGGCTTATATTGAGTGGTCTAATAAAACTAGAAAAATGCTATATAAATGCAGTCCATTTACCTTTCACAGCCTGGGGAAAGAAGCTGCTCTGTAGTCTAGTGGCATGGCAAAAGATCGCCAGACAACAGCATCGTGAACAAACTGTGGCTGCTGTGGTAACTGTCTTTTAGTATCCTTTGAGCTCTTCACAGGCAACTTGCCTCACTTGTATCTCTGATGGTTGGCAGATACCAATGACCGATGATGTTGTGGTGGTTGCCGGTTTTAACCACCCCTTGCAGAGCCCTCCTGTCCTGGGCCATACACATCTCATGTCAATTTGTGATGTGTCTGGTCAGGATACTTTCTAGTACACCTCAATTAAAGCTAACTAGAACTTGGCATGGGAATTTTGCCTACTCAAGTTTTCTTAAGAAAGCAGTCAACCCATAGAAGTGTTCATCTTAAGTCAAGGTTTGGTACATTTAGACAACTAAACTATTTGTTTGAACTCCAATCCCTGAGGAAGTCTGAAGGTGATGTTAAATATCCCAAAAAAAGACCGAAAGTCAAGATTATTTCATCATTGCTTCCTAAAACAACCTGTGATGCTGCTGATGATAAAAAACTATTTTATCATCCATGAAAGTCCACTCTTGGTCTTGTAAATAGCAGTCTTCATGCTAAGAGCTCTTTGAGTGCTTAAGCACGGCAATGCTTTCAGCTAAATGCTAACATCAGCATGCTCACAGTGACAATACTAACATGCTGATATTTACCAGGTACACTCACCATCTTAGTTGTTAGAGTAGTTGTTAACACTTGCTAACAACCACTAAACACCAAGGACAGCTGATGTTTATTAACTTTGCAGGTACTTAGCCATGAACCACATTATCATCAAAGAGTCATCCGATAACCATCAAAGTCACTTGGATTCATCTTTACTGGACCATGAAAGTCTATACAATATTTAATGGCAACCAATCTAGTAGTTGCTCAGATATTTCAGTAATTATAAAGGAAAAAGTAACATTGCTATCAATATGATAATCCCACCAGATTGACTGAAATTAAATTGTGCATTAACTCTTGTAATCAAAAGCTTACCCCTTCTTCTCAGAGTCATACTGCATATGACATGTTTTGTTGTAGTGACAGCCAAAGGAAAAAGAGCCAAGGGTTAAAAGGATTAAAAGTGCCTGCAATGTAAAAGGTTGGTTGTTAGGTTATAATTTTACAAGGTTGCCGATCCATGTTAATGTCTCAGTTATTGTTTCACCAGGTACTGTAACAGTTTATGAAAAGAGAACAATTACTCACACACACATACACTTGCCTGTTCAATTGCTCAGTGATGGAGGATGCCGCTCCAAGAAGGCAACACTAACTGCATAAGCTTCTTCGCCCCATGTCCCACAAACTTGTGTAGAATGAGATTGGTGGCTGACAGTAAAGGTCATACATTGCTTAATGCCCCTTGAAATTACTTCATTTCATGAAATATCTATATCTTTTTTTCCTGTCTTCCTCTGCTCTTTCCTCCTCTCAATCATGCAGTTCACCGGTGGAATCAGTGTTATTTTATGCCATCACCACCCTCCACAACCTGCTGCTGCACCAAGAGGGGGCCAAGATGGCAGTGCGTCTTGCTGATGGCCTGCAGAGGATGGTTCCCTTACTGAAAAAGAGTAACCCCAAGTTCCTAGCCATCACCACTGACTGTCTGCAGCTGTTGTCTTATGGCAACCAGGAGAGCAAGGTGAGGAGAGGACTTTGACATGAGGTAAAAGATCCTTTTTGTGTCCACTTATTTAATACAGTAGTAGTAGTAGTAGTACACCTCCTACTTCCTGTTTCTTGTCAGCTGATCATCTTAGCCAATGGGGGCCCAGAGGGTCTGGTGTTCATCATGAGGAACTACAACTATGAGAAGCTACTATGGACTACCAGCCGCGTTCTCAAAGTGCTGTCTGTCTGTCCTAGCAACAAGCCAGCAATAGTAGAAGCTGGTATGTTCACATCAATGAACATGAATGGAGAATATTCAGACGCTTGTATAGTATTTACATGTATTTTCACATCCATGTCCAGGTGGTATGCAAGCTTTGGGCCAACATCTTACAGGTTCCAGTCAGCGTTTGATCCAAAACTGTCTGTGGACACTCCGCAATCTGTCAGATGCTGCAACCAAACAGGTATGATTCATCCACTACTTTGACTACTATTACTGCTACTGGTACCACAATTACTTATTCCAGCACCAGGGGAGCAGGGTACAACCTGTGATGTTCCACTCTGCATAGACACAGACATATCTGTTGATGCAGGAATCTGCTTGCCTTGAATACTCGTAAAGCAGCATGAAATGGCACCAAACAAAGTTCACCCCTTATCATTTTTCATCGGACAGGAGTGATTTGCTTCTCACTTTTTCACACTGTATCTGGCAGCACATGAACAGCACCTGAAAAGCAGCATCTTATCACATTCTCTCACCGGATTGATACATCCCAGCCACTTCCCCTGCACTCTGTCTTTTCCACAACACAACCCATAAATTAGGGTGCAGAAATTGTCATAGGTTCTGCTTTTTTCCCCACTGTTCTTCTCATGGGTTAGCTTGGAACTTAGCTTAGCTTGGGATGGAATGGAACAGCTTGCATCGCAGCAGTTTCTAATGCCCGATTCGTAAGCACCACAAGCTTCCGTTCTCTCCGCTCCTCACACGGTCCTATTCCCATAGTTAATAGTCTTATTCCTCCCAAGACATTTTCTCTTCATTATTCCATGTGGACAATGCAATCAAGCTATTAAACTAGTGGGTCACGACACATGTCTCTCTCCAGCTGACATTGGAATGCCTTTTAAATAATACCAAATCTTCCTTCACAGCAGCATTTTTCGGTTTAAATGGGGTCCCGCCCGTATTTTGTAAAGCTAATGCTCATACAATATGTATAAAAAGAAAATCTGAGAATCAGTAAAACTGAAATCTAGCGTAAGAAGCAAGAAGAAGCGCAAAGCAACATGTTCATTTTAATCAGGTGGCCAAGGCTCTTTGCTGGATTCTATCATATGGAGTCCGAGTCAAAACAAAAAAAAACCCTGTTGGGGGTTGCTCCAAGTTTTCTGGACATTACACCCACCACAAGCAATTAAAGCCTCACTTCCAACGGGGAAAAGAAATGATAAATTGCACAGGCATTTACTGATTCTCTCTTGGTCACACACAATGCTGCTTTATTTCAAGACTGCCCTCACGGCTTCTTCCATGCTCAATCTGCATGACATCATACCGGTCAAAGTGGGCTGGCTCTGATCTATAATTCTGGCATAGCCGGCTGTCCCAGTGGATCGGTGTTACCTTTTTCTATGATGATCGGGTCTATTCCTCTGACTCATCGAGTTGTTCACAGATGCTATGCCCTCAACAGGTTCTGGTGGGTATTTCCAAGCCAGTGGTTCGCTGGAAGTTCTTTTCTAAATCTGGACTCCTAAGCTGCTCTGTATGAGATTTGTCCAATCGCTGTAGCGTGTCACCTTTGGGGGAATTCTGGAGTCACAAATGCATTGCTGCCTGTGCTCAAGAATGAAGCAGTCATAGGCATCATTAACAAGATCTCCTGTTCCAGAACCATGCAGTTCATGAGAGGCTTATCATGGCTATCTGTTGAGCCATGCGCCTAAGCCATAGCATTGGCTACGCATTCCAAAAAAAACAAAAAATAATTACAACCTTCACATGCCAGACCATGTCAACCCCATTGCTGATTCTTTAACTTTAAAAAGTAAATAAAGAAACAGAAATTGGTGGCTGATAACAATGCTGGCTGCAATGTTGCCACATGTGAGAGAATGTGGGTAGGACTTGAGAGGGCTTTAAAAGGCCAGCCAACAAAGTCGAAGTTTTTATTGTCATATTCATTACAATTACAGTGAAGCAGTCATTGACAATGACATTTATAGTTCTCAACTTTCCTCCAATAATGCTCATACAATATGTATAAAAAGAAAATCTGAGAATCAGTAAAACTGAGAATCTAAGACAAACTAGTAAACTAGTGCACTAGTGAGGTATGAACAGGCAATGTGTATATACGCACACACTATGGCTGCAAGTTGAGGTATTTAAATGAGCCTCTGATGAGTAGATTAAATCCATCTGAGTGTCAATTGAATGCATACTTCAATGAAAGGGATGTAACTCATAGAAAACTGACCTTTTGTACAGAAAGAAATAGTGCAGAATCTGAAATATTCCTTTATTTTACATGTCATAACTTTTTGTGTTTTTAAATGTTTCTGAAGTCTCTCTCTGAAGTTTGTGATCATTTTCGGGTTTATCTGAGATTTTAAATGTGGTCTCAGACTTTTGGACTCTTCTGTATGTGCACTGTATACACACTGTATACACATTGTATGTGTTGATGACTTGGCTCTTCAGGACCTACCTCACTCTCTGGAGCTATTTGGCTGTAGCTGACCTCTTTGTTGCCTCTGTGTGGTTTCCATTTGCCTATGGGATACCCAGATCCTGTATGTCTGTTATCCTGCCAACTGGAAATTCAACCTTTTCAGCCAAGCAAGGACACTGACTGTCTTTATTCTGTCCGTGACTCTCATTTGCACCTCAGTAGCTTCAGCTGTCATGACTGGTAGGATTGTATCAGATGGTTGGAGTCTGTCCTCATATATATTGTGCCCACTGGGCAGTCCTTCAGAGTGCTGAATTGAGTGGCATTCCTGTGAAAGCCTCCCCAGCTCCACTTTTGGCACTAGCTTTCTTCTATTGATGTTTAAGCACTGAGCCACCAGCTGCTTCTGAGTCAGGAAGTAAGTCTCCTACTGGCCCACTTCCCACATACGCTTCATATAGCCCCTCTCCTGGGGATTGCTATTATAGTAGCATTCCATCAGTTCTAGGTTCTTGACCCTTGTCCATAATGTCTTATTTCAGTAGTCCATTTCTCATCAGGTTGTCCTGGTGCTCCAAGACGTGAGCCAGTTTGACTCCATTTGTGTTAGTCTCATTCATGTCTGAGGTATGTGGCTTGTATAGCAATAGCAGTGTCAGCCACAGAACCTTACTGGGGACTCTCTGACAAGTTACTGAGCTTTCCAGCAGCTATATACATGGTGGGGTCCTAAAGCCCGAGACCACATTGAAAACTTCTAATTCTAATTTAAGAGCATGGCACTGACCAACTTCACTCCTTTGTTCCAAAGGTCAGATTTCTTTGAGTTGTATCCCTTCCATTGAAGTATGCATTCAGATAGCACTCAGGAGGACTTAATCTACTCATCAAAGGCTTGTTCAAGTAATTGAACTTGCAGCCAGTGTTCACCTGTTATAAATTACACCAGTCATGCACAAACGGGGAGTCCAAGAGAAGGCTTAGCACACAGTTCTGCTGGGCATGTCGATGTATGCTTGGACAAGGAACTGAACCCTAAATTGTTCCCGATGGCTGTGTTATCTGTTTGTGAGTGTGTTTGTGAATGGGAGAATGTGGCATGTGTTGTAAAGTTGGTTTGTAGACTAGAAAAGTGCAATAAAATTGCTGTCCATTTACCATTTATCTGCACGGCCTGTTTAGGAAGTTTAGGTTCAAGTTCAAGTCCAATCACAGGGGCTGTTGTTGAGCCCTAGGCACAATAGTACTGGATGTTGAAGTATAGTCAATGAACAGCATTCCCACATATGTATTCCACTGGTCCATGTGGTAGAAGCCAGTGTGGAGAGCTAGGGCAGTGGCGTTGTCTATTTGGCCTGTATGCACATTTTAGTGGATGAGCCAGGAAGAGAGTGGTAGAGACATGTAATTCTTCCTTGTTTGTCCCTTGACATGTCGAATAAATCATTCCATTATGTTGTGTCCAATTTGCAGTGGTTAATGTCTCTAACAACAATTGCTGGGGCTTCTTGATTTTGTTGCTGCAGCGTATGAACACAGTGTGCAACAGTAGCTGCTGCTCACATCACTTTGCCACCAGGAGGTGTGTAAACAACAAACAGCAGCATGCATTCAAACTCTCTAGGCAGATAGAATGGTCTCAGAGTCTGGTACTGATCTCAACATCTCACCTTTATCAGCCCACGAGATTTTACGGACCTGCTGCAAACTTATTTCCATTGTTGAATACTGTGAACAAAAATATGACAAAATTTGTTACATTTATTATAGATGATGGAAATAATTATTTATAATTATTTCTAACATCAGTGGGTTAATTGTAAGACTGTGTTACTAATAACTGTGCTGTCTGCCCTGTGGCTGTACTTAACCCAAGCTATCACTACAAGGATTTGCCATTTGTCCTCTCTCTCGGTCTGTCTTTGCAGGAGGGGTTAGACGGTCTGCTGCAGATACTGGTCACCCAGCTGGGCTCAGATGATGTCAATATGCTGACCTGTGCAACTGGCATCCTGTCTAACCTCACCTGTAATAACTCACGCAATAAGGTAATTATGAGTCGGCCAAATGTGTGTGGACATCTGAACATTTCAGCTATTTGTGATGGTTGAACATGTGACCCAAACCATGGACATTAATCTGCAATGATAACACCCTACACTCTTCTTGGAAGGCTGAAAGGGAGAAACATATAGTGTGTCATACACCCTAAATTTAATCGCTAACTAAAGACAACAAAAAACTAACCCACCACACTTGAAACCTTCATTTGGTCTGAGCCAAGAAAAAAAAAAAGATATATTGTTGCCGTTAAGGTCTTCTCCAGTCTGGGTTCACATTGCCTTTTCAAAAAAAAAAAGAAAAACAAACCCAGACGAGCGAACATGAAGTCTTCTTTGCTTTCACACCACAAACTAAGCATTCCAGAGACTCCAGAGTTCAGGATTTTATCCATATAATCGCTTTACTGTGTTTATTAATTTCTGAATGCATATTTCTGAATGGTGCATTAATGCACATATAGACATGTTTTTGGTGTCTTCCTGTGTGTCTTGACTATTTTTCTGTAAATTAAATAAAACAAAAAACAACAAACAAAGGGGAAAAAACGCCTATCCATCTCTTTGGTGTATTTGTGTTTGTGCTACAGTATTTAGTTAATGAAAGAGTCCAGTTTCTCTGCATACTCTTCACCTCACTCAATTTGCATTCTGCACTCCTGAGGAAAATCAATTTACAAAAGCAATATATCATATTGATATTGACTGTTTTTTCTTTGCTTTCAAGCCTGAACACACACAGACACTCACATACAGTGTACACACATGCCATTTATTTATTGTTGTTTTCTCTCCACTCCATGTTTTAAAATGAATTACTGTGCTATACTTAGTGGCTTTCATACAGAAAATGAAGCACACCTGTATTTCATATGAGAATTCTATTCTCTTAACCTGTTATCCCTCAGACTCTGGTGACTCAGTATGGTGGTGTGGAGGCGTTAATCCACGCTGTGCTTCGTGCCGGAGAGAAGGAGGATGTTGCTGAGCCGGCGGTCTGTGCCCTGCGTCACCTTACGTCCCGGCACCAGGATGCCGAACTGGCCCAGAATGCTGTGCGTCTGCACTATGGTATCCCAGCTGTCGTTAAACTGCTGGGTCAGCCGCACTACTGGCCTGTAGTAAAGGTGAGGGGAGGCAGTGGTTTGTATTAATATACTATTACCATGTGATAAACAAGGAAAGGATGGTGTTTGTATGATGCCAACTAATCTGCAGGGAGGTGTTGATACAGAAGACAGTGCTTCAGTTATAGCACTGGTGCACTGAGACAAAAGCATGAGACAGTACACACACGCACACAAACACACACACACACACACACACACACACACACATACAGTGTGTACAGAAAGAACAGCCAGACGTAAATACACACACCTTGATCCATATTTCCCAACATGCTTCACTCCCAAAATACTTCAGTTGTGACAACACCTGCTGGTGCATTGTGTCCCTTGAGAGACAGACAGATAAGAGAGTGAGACACTGAGAGTTTGAGAGACAAAGCTGGCTGTTTTGTTGCTCAGTAAGGTAGAGAGACTGAGACTGAGAAACAGCAAGAGAGAGAGAGGACTGACCAGCTGGGTTTCAATCCGAGTGAAATGAACAAAGGACGTCCCTAGGGGTTCATTAATGTACGAAAGTGCTGGAGGAAATTAACAACATGACGATAAAGCTATTTCTGGAGCCTTACTTGGGAGTCTGGAGTGTGTCAACAGAATAACTGTATATACATTTAATATCAATCAAATTGGTTATTTTATTTGACAAAAGCATTATTATTACATTTGCTTTATAATAATATATGCCTCTGTCGCATTCTTCAGCTGTCCTCCCACACACGTTTCAGATGAGTACGAAACCTGATGATTGTTTGCTTTATGACTACAGTAGTCAATAAAGAAGCACCTTACTAAACAATTAAATAATTCAGTCAGTCATCAATGTCCAAAGGTAGATTTGGTGGACTTGTTTTTGGTATGTTTGACATGGCTTCTCTCTACTGTGCAGGTCTCTGCAGAGCGTGAATGTGAGCTGGTTAC
This sequence comes from Holacanthus passer, assembly GCA_025331565.1. NCBI lineage: Eukaryota > Metazoa > Chordata > Actinopteri > Pomacanthidae > Holacanthus > Holacanthus passer. The sequence continues at coordinate 733,561 of JAFREQ010000123.1, read as the reverse complement.
AGTGTGAGGCAAATGGCTTTTTGATATCTGCTAATGTTGACCATATTTCACACTGCTAGAAGAGGAAAACAAAGAAATGCTCATGGCTACATTTAATGAACCAACTAATGGCTTCACAACCACAACAGAGACCAGCAAACAGCAGAGACAGCATGTTGGACATTTTTAGAAAGCCACGGTGGGCAGATAAACACTCCTTAAAGCCATTATTCATCCATTATTCAACAAAGCCATTTCAATTTGACTATTTTCAGGAGAAAACATGAAAGTTTGCTGCTTCCATTCAATTCTTGTAAAGTATTATAACATATTGTGAAGAAAATACCACATAACAGCTCTTTGTGCTTCCTCTGTGATGGCGTGGTTTCCTGTGGTCTAAAGAACAAGAGTATAGTGGAGTTTCCATGTGGAGCTAATAGCTACTCGCTGTTTGTCGACATGCTATTATTCACAATAGTTGGTGCCTTGCTTTAGCAGTTTTTTGTGTGTGTTGGCAACACAATTTTTTGTGTGTTGTTTTTTTGGGAGCCATTTTATTCCCTGTCTTCTAAAATGCTATAATTATATAGTTATGTTAGTTATGTTCTTATTTGCTGTGTCTGATGTTCTACAGGAAATGAAATGCTTATCAATACAATAATGAAATATAGTGGCATTAATCAGGCTTCAAGCAGATTGCAAAAAAATCTCAAAATGTGCCATTTTTAGAGCAGAACACCAGATGCAGATGATTTGTGAGATTGAAATGATGAAATAACTTTAGGCAAAGCTGTTTTCTGAGACAACTGCAAAAACATAAACTTGATTATGACACTGTCACCTTGAGGTGAGTGGGTGTCATTATATCTACATGAGTAGTGGGCGGAATTTGCAACCCACCTGTTTTGTATTTGGTTGTGTTGTGTGTTTTTGCAATGCGTTTCTTAAATACTTAAGCATGTGTTATCAAATTGATGAAGATATTTTCTTAAGTTGCATTGTGTTGAGCTCTCAGCCACTGTAATTTAAACTTTAAAACACTTAAAACAGTCAAAATGTTGGTGAAAAAATTCTGAACCAAATCGCACATCTGCTGGTTTGGGGTGTATTGTCAAATACTTTGGTGAAGTTTGATCAAACATTTGGTGAAATAGAAAATGTTACATACAGTACAACACACACAGCTGCCACTGACAGCAGTTGGGACTAAACATTAACGTAGGTCTGCTTACAATAAATAAATATCATCCTGCATTCCCTGAGTGTATTGGCAAATACTTTTGGTAAAATTCAGTACAACTTACAGCAAGATATGTAGTATCACTGCGAACTCACCTTTTGACTCATCTGAACACCATTTTAAGCACTTGATATCTACCGTCTACAGAATGTCTGTGTCAGTTCTGTTAGCATATAAATGAAGACTTGTGGAGAAATAGATGATAACTGATTTTGAATATTTTAGAAAAACATAGAGTGACAGACGTCTGCATTGACTGAGTCATGACCTTAGATCATGCAAATCGGATTTTTGTATGAGTGCATGTGTCTGATGGCTGGTGGAACTCTTATTTATCTATTGCATCAATCCCCTCATCACAGGAAAAATTCATCTGGTGGTTCAGCAGGTCAGAGAAAAGTTGTTCTGAAAAGAGAGGGAGGTGCAGTGTTGATCCTATATGCCTTTCAGGCACGTCTCCATGTCTCTCACTCCCTGTGTCGCAGCAAGCAGATACAATCTCCACACACCACTTGGCTGAGTGTACAGGGTAGAGTTTCTTCCATTCTAATTTTTTTTAGATCACAGCAGGCTTCTTTCAGAAAGTTCTTGATTTCAAAGTTGGCTATTTGCTGGTCTTCATCACATTCTGTGCCGCTTAGAATGCAGCTGAGCACCAGGCGGGGCAATACTGAACTGGACTCAGCATGGCCCCACCGACCAAGCATTAGAGGGTCAGAAGCACAACCAGAAAAGACAGCGTGTGATCTCTGGGTTTCTTGTTGTTTTGTAGTCTTCTGTAAAACGGGTGCTGGTGTCCACTGTCATCGGCTTGATATTTCACCCCTACCTTTCCACTACTTCTGCACCTCTCCTGTCTCTAATTTCTTTCTAAAGAATTAGTAAAGGTTGTCATGTGTCAATGACATTATGTATGAGTTAACAGGATATTATACACTTTGTGATATGGGAGTAATAAACAGTGTTAACCCAGGTTTAAATGCCATAAATGGCAATCATGTCACAATATCATAAATACCTATACACGTATGCACATACAGAATGCGTATGCCTGTATGTATGAATATGCATGTCTGTATAAGTGCTTATTATTGGTATATACTGTATCATATTTGAGAACATTTAGGAGGACCTAAGGTTTCCCTTACTGCTTCTCACCCTCCAATCCATCTTCCCTCCCTCTCTCTCTCTGCCTCTCACCTAACCTGGCTCTGTAAAGCTTCCCCATAAAGTTACATTGTCCATTTCTCCATCTCACATCATTAAACTCCAATACCTCAGTTCATTAATATAATCTGCCTGAGCTGGCAGGGCTGTCAGACTGAGCGAAAGAAGAGCAAGTTCGTGTGTGTGTGTGTGTGTGTGTGTGTGCGCGTGCACGTGCAAGTCAGAGAGGGACAATGTATATGATTGTGAGAATGTATATACGTGCATGTTTGTATATATATGTGTATATACAGTAGGGTCCAAAAGTTTGAGACCATATTGAAAGTCTCCAATGTGTTCATGTAAAGCTGGAAATACATTTGAAGATAAGTTTGAAGATTCGGAAACATTTCAAAAACAAGAAGTTATAACGTGAAATTAAGAAATATTTAAGATTCTGCACTATTTCTAGGTCAGCAATCAAATTCAAACAAATGCATGGCACTGACCAACTTAACTCCTTTGTACAAAGGTCAGAGTATCATCTCTTCCATTGAAGTATGCATTCTATAACTCAACATGCAGCCAGTGTTCACCTGTTGAATATGGCTGTGCCTCAAGTGTCCAGCAGATCATTGCTTTGTAAATAGCATTGTGATAGTGTGACATGACATCATAACTAACTGAAAGTGTCAGAAGTTGACAAGAGTGGCTTTCCCAGTGTCAAATCATGGTTAGACTAAAGGTTTCTAAGGGGACAGTGCATGAACTCTGAAATGCTTTGCAGAAACTGGATCAGTTTTATCCAAAGCATGATCAGACAGACCAAAAGTGACCACACCATCAGAAGATCTATACATCAAGCTCAGTTCCCTGAGAGATAGAGAGGCAACTTCACTGCAGATGCAGATACATCTGACACATTCAATCTGGTCTCAGACTTTTGGACCCCACTGTACGTAAATTGTAGCATTCTTCTTTTAATCAAAAACAAGTGGTATAATTGCAATTATTGGTCCTTATACAAGGCAAGGTTGCACAGTGGAAGGAAAGTGGTAGTCCCTTCATGTTACACATACACATATACACAAGACACATATACAGATAATTACATTTAGAATAGCCTAGAATAGGATGAAATATAAAATAAAATGAAACAGTATACTGTATGTATACAGTTACAGTTATATACATAGAAGTATACAGCATGGAAATAGTAGCAGTGCATTTTTTGAATTTGTGTCTGGGGGAATGTAAACTGCAGCAACAAGATAGTGACGATAATATGGTTTTCATACTTCACATTAAAAACTTGACATCTGGGAAACATTGTCCATCAACTTTGCGTGGCTTTGAGCACCAAGCACCACTGAGTCCCCCTCCCCTTGTCTTGAGTTTTGTTGGCCCAGAACACTGTTCATCTGTCAAGTGCACTAGCTTGTTATGGGATGTTGCAGTGGAGCCAGGTCTCTGAAAAGATAATGGTCCCATTTTGTCCCTTCCATTTACCTGCGACTGGACATTTGCCAGGAGCAGCCTTAAGTCCAAGCTGGGAATCAAAACCCCACTTCCTTTATTTCTGTCATAGGTAATAGGTGTTTCAGAAATAAAGTTGAAAATAACAACCGATTAAAACAAAAATGTAGCAAAGTTTGAAGGACCAGCTGCTGCATCTGCATGTGTTGTCACTGTATGAATGAATGAATGAATGAATGAATGAGGACTGTAGATCATGGATTTCAATAAGCAATAAGTCATGTTAAGATATTGTTCAGGATCCTTCAACATTTGGAAGAGTTTGCTGCAGCTCATCAAATGTAACATGCCCTCTACTTACAATGGGCATCTATCTGCACGCCTAGATATCCTTTTCAACTGAGGTACAGTATAGTATATGTGTTGACGTGGAATTTGCACAGCTCACCAAATTAGTACTTTAGAGGGCATTTAAATACACACCCTGAGACTTCATCAGTGCATGCAGTAAATACCTGACACTTTGGGTGGGTGGCCCACTGGTGCCAGCCTGTAAGGACAGCTCTGGGGCTTAATTTACTTCTGCCTACAACCCAATTTCTACCTTACTTTCTCATTTTACTTTGAGGAACTTCAGCGTGTTTTTCTATAAGCCCTTTTTTGGTTGAACAAACAAAGCCAATCACGTGATGAATGTTATCTACGAATTAGATACGATTTTAAATCTGCTCAGGCATAAGATTCCAGCACTTTGTTCATGATACTTCAGTGCCGGTACAGGTTTGTCACGATGTGGGATAGTTTCATATACAGATGCTGGGAACAATTGCTGAGGTCATGAGAATGCTTGGACCTAAAAGCAAAGTTGTGGACCAGACACTTTACGCAAACATTTCCTCCTCATAATTTCGAAATTTCCCTGCACTTGTAATGCATTAAAATTTTTGTGGAACTTTCCCAAGATGCTTTTCATTGATGTTAATCCCCCTGAAATGTCTGCAAGGTTACAGACTGTGCATGTAGCTCTTGAAAAGTAAACTCAGAGCTTTTCTGAACACTTTGCTGGTGTAGCAGTGACACAACACTGAGCTCTTGTGGAGGTCTGATGCTGGAATTTGGCCCAGCTCTCTCCTCAGCAGTTAGGGAGTGCTCCATCCATGGAAAGCTTTTTGATCTTTTTCCTCTAATCCCTGTGGTTTCCTTTGATATGAAGCAACACACATGCAGTTTGCTGAAGTTCCAAACAGTAACTGGCACTGCCGTTTGGAGGCACAGCATGTAAAGTTGCCTTTAAAGCTGACCCAAATAGAGAAAGGTCTTTGATCTCTGTTCTCTTCTCAGGCTACAGTTGGTCTGATCCGGAACCTAGCACTGTGCCCGGCCAATCAGGCGCCGCTGAGGGAGGCGGGTGCAATTCCACGATTGGTCAACCTGCTGCTGAAGGCTCACCAGGACACACAGAGACACGCCTCCTCCGCACAGCAGACATACCAGGTCTGGACAATGCACACACGCACACACTCACACACTTATCACTGTCTTAATCAATTCCTCTTTACTCCCATTACTGATGCACAGCATTCTACCATCTGCTCAGCTGTGTTCTAGTTGAACTATGGTACTTCTAGGTTAGCCACTGAAAGTAATAGAAAGCCACACAAACAGCCTCATGGTGTGATAACTCAGATATGTGATTTCAGATGTGCGGCTGATAAGCTCTTAATCTTATAAGGAGCACTTGCAAAGACCTAGTTTTGTACAGACCTGAACAGTTTGCTCCAGCAACAGACCTAAGGAGCTACTGAACTGAGAACAGCCCGAATCAGCACCAATTGCCAGTTTTCAGTCACACAGTTTCTTAGCTTGGAAATAATTAACAAACTACAGTACAAAGTCACTGATTACTAATCTTTGGACCTAACTGTACAAAACTATTTGAATCAGCAGAGTTATTTGTTATTACCAGCTGTTCCAATTGTGTCTCCAACTCAGTTAAAGGGAGATGCTCAGATCATTATTGTGGATGTTTTTACCGTTAGATATCACCTGTATTCAAGCCCAAGAATTGCTCGCAATTTTCCTCTTCCTTTTTCAGTACCCAGTAGTTGCTGCACACACTGAGCTTGAAGATTTACAGTTTATTAAATCTTTAGGGGTCAAGTTAAATAATAAAAATAAAAATAATACATTGGAGCCCAAAACAACAATCTAAGAGCATCAACCAGAATGAACATCCACAGTCAGAAAGGCAAAAAGGCCTCGGAAGGGAAAGTCACCGATTACAATGACCTGGTCCAACCATGCAGGGTTAAAAAGGGTGGCAGTCCCAGTTATTTCAAGTTGTCCAGGGCTTTCCATGCACAGTCTGTTTGGAAGATGCTCACAGCTCACAGGTTGGAGGAGGCAGTGGAAAGAGCCTCTTGTTGCCACTGGAACAGGCATGAGGATGTGATGTCTCATCCAAACTACACAGTGGAAGTGTTAGAAGTACCATTGCAAAAGGAACTTACAATACATCAATCCAGGACCAAATGTCCTGGAAGAGAGGAGAAGCAGATGCAGGGGGACTCCAGTCAGGAAATACACCACATCACAGGAGACCTCTCAGCAGCATTTTCACTCCAAAGGCACAGGCGGGCCACCTGTAAAACAGCCCCACAGGACAGAGAGAGAGACTTTGCATTAGATTAGGGAAACTTAATTTTAATTAAAATTTTAATTCCTTTATTAGTCCCACAATGGGGAAATTTCCATACAGGCTTCCACTTGTGAGGCACCAACACACTCACGCATGTGAGTGTACCCTGGCTGGGAATCGAACCTGGGTTGCAGCGGTGAGAGCACTGAATCCTAACCACTGGACCACCACCAGGGCAAATCAAGACTCTCATTCAGTAGTTTGACAGATTACATGCTGAAGAAAAGGTGAGAAAGGCAGAAAGTTCTCGAGGAAACTGTAGAAGAACAAGGAGGCCTAGTGAGCTCAGTTCTTAAAGGAAGCATATAAATGTAGCAAACCTCTGCTGGGTGAAGCAAGATCCCTGGGCCGTAGAAAAGTGGTGGTCCACAGTGAGCCACAGTGACAGTCTTAGGGGCGAAGCTTTCAGTGCACACCAGGGAACCAACATGGAGAGAAGACGAACATCACCTGGCTGAAAGCTACAGTCATATGAAACTGACTGAAGGTTTTAGCATGTAGATGTATCTAATTGGAAATTGACACATTGTGTTAGAGCAGAATGATTTTGATTTAACAAATGGAACTATTAAATGTCTTTGAACTTTAGAAAAATACGGAAGGATCTCAAATTATTGTAATACAGCCAATCTATTGATCTGGAGATGCCAAATTGTAAGCGAGTATTATTATTATTATCCTAAATCTCTTTTTGTTTCAGTGAGGTTTACAGGTTTCTGTTTAGAGTTTTCAAGTCCAAGTCAGATTCAACAAACCCACTTAATTGCACAAAAAGTCTTGAATTGCTTGTCTGAAGTTGATGAATGCCACCAATTCAGATTTCATTAGTAGCATAATCAGCATCCCCAAATTGTGATATAAAGCCACCTATTTCACTCCATTAGGGGCCAGGTTTCCTTCACAAAAAATGGTAGAAAGTGTAAAAAGAGGAATTTCAAACTGCAGAGTTCAACAACCTGCTGTCAGAAATCAGCTGACAAAAACATACTGAGCAGTGTCAGTCGTGGTTGTTAGGTTAGCTGCTTTATTTGTTACTTTGACAACTCTCTGCCTCTGTCTTTCCCTTTCACAGGATGGTGTTCGTATGGAGGAAATCGTAGAGGGCTGCACAGGAGCACTTCACATTCTGGCCAGAGACCCCATAAACAGAGGCGAGATAGCCAGCATGCAAACCATACCACTGTTTGTGCAGGTACACTGACATGTTATGCTACAGCATGTATATGACATGAAGATGACCAGGCTGCATAAACTACAGCGACAGCTGACATGAGCATAAGCAATACGAACATGAGCAGCCACATTGTTTCTGTCTTCTTTTTTATTTCTGTCCTAAACATTTTGCTGTGGATAGGAAGTGAAGCGGTTTGAAGCAAGAGGAAGTGAAGGTAGAAGCTTTCGTTGGAGGAATTCTACTTCTAGGTTGAAGACATTTTGCTATTTGCCTGATATCTGGGATACATAAGAATCTTTTCCAGCCACTCACATTGGTTTTTACCAAAGGTGTAGGTTTGGTTATAACTTAGGTGGGGACATTTTTTTTTACAGACAACCAATACACATAGTTGTGTATATGTTCACTTGCTCCTCTATATGGACACGTGAGCACCAATAGCTTACCTCTGCAAAACATGTTTTTATATATATATTATATATAAATCTCCCAAACATCACCTTGCATTCTGTTTTTCAATGAGCTTATGAACTTACAGTCACCCACCTCTGTGTGTTTGCACTGCTGCTACAAGGACTTCACTGATACAATGATACATGGAGTTCATACATCAGCAAATCAGTTAGACATGCTGTCTCTAATTTACCCTGTATGTAACGCTCATAAATAATGATCCATACAAAAATAACATCTGATCCACTCGTGAAAACGGGGACGGGTGGGGAAGGCATTAGTTTCATAAACATCAATTCTGCACGCTGTCGAGTCGTCTAACAATGGGTGAAACTTTTATGTGCAACACCATGAATGTTTGAGACCGTCTGAAAGTGTACACCATTATCTGAATTTGTAGAATTTATTGTGCTGAGACGCAGAAGAGAGATCAGGGAGGCAGTGGGATGCAGACAGGAAGCAATCACAGCAGGCTTTGGCCACCTTCAAGTGCAGACACTCAGAAGACATAGAAACATGTCGTGCAACCGAGTTTGTTTGAAGCACATTGAATGCTAGACAACACAGTCACAGTCTTATTGTTACAAAAAATATAATGTCTCCCGGTTGTAAACTATCTGTAAAGAAACAAAGAGGGGTCTGCACTGTTGGTACCAAAAAGTCTGCAAGTAATCCGTGCCACTAAAATAAATCTCAAACTCTAAGATCACGGGTTTATGTTTGTGTGTGTGTGTGTGTGTGTGTGTGTGTGTGTGTGTGTGTGTGTGTGTGTGTGTGGGTGTCCAGCTGCTGTACTCATACGTGGAGAACGTGAAGCGAGTATCAGCAGGCGTCCTGTGTGAGCTGGCCCTGGACAAACAGTCTGCAGAGCTCATCGATGCAGAGGGAGCATCAGCACCCCTCATGGAGTTGCTGCACTCCAACAATGAAGGAATTGGTATGCCTCTCTCTCCTTTGTGTGGTGTGTAGCATGACAATTTCACAAGATGTAAGCATGAATTGCACTGCATGGTTATATATACATATTTATATATGTAATGTGTATGTAATGTTATATATATATATAATAGACAGATAGATGAGACGTAAGTGAAGGGGTTACTCATTTCTAAGATACACTGAGTACATTTCCCTCCACCTGTTTTTTTTATGTGAATTACAATTTGTGCCTTAAAATAAAAAAAAAAAAAAAAATTAATCTCAAATTAATACATGAAGCAAACAGAAATGTTATATTTCCATCTTGTTCTCCACATGGTTTTCTGTTCTTTGACCTTTGACTGGTGCTCTTTTAGTTACATCATCTCATTGTGTACTCTTCTTCTGCTTTAATGCTTTAATGACACCCACCTGGAGAATTAGCACCACCCATTGTTTATCTCGGTGTACCAAGACCTAATATTAACATAATGGTACCGGGTGGAAACTAACTGCTGATTTCTGGAAATGTGGTTAAAATTTGCATTACATTTGGATTGAAACTTTGCAACTGTGCAATACACATTACACATCTTCAGCTATTATTGTCAGTGTGACCCCACACACACCAGTGCGTTGGTGCAGGTGGATGCATCGCCCTGCTGCAGTTAATGTTGCTGTCCTACTTTACTGTGCTGGCACTTTACAAAAGCAGCATTTTGTTGAGAATTGCTCACTCCCTTGGTACATACTACCATGTTGATTGAGCCACTAAATGCACTATTTTCTCCTGTTAGAGTGAACTTTTTTTAAAAGCTACATCATCCGACTATCTTGGGAAATTAATGAGCCTTTTGAACTAATTTTTGTATCTATAAAAATGATCGATTGCAAAACAGCGTGGAGGGAAGGAAAGTTATTCACATAAATCTGGTTCTGAATTGTATTCTTTTTATTCAGCAAATTGCAGTGCAGCAAGCATTTTCCCACTTTGATTATTTTTTGCCAAAAAATTTGAAATTTGAACACAAACAGCCCTCATAAATATTATGTTGGTGAGATCACACAATTGTGAATTCTTGGAGGAACCGACTGCCATGGTTCTGGGTTGTTCATTTAGTTATTTCTTGTTATATTTTGATAGAGCATGTCCTCATGTCCTTCCCAGTGTGACTCCTCATTTTCTCCCAGTTTTGCTTTGTATTTGTTTTTCCCTGGTCCTGGCTTGTTTTTGGACTCTGCCTGCTTGTACTTGGATTTGTTTGCCTGTTTGGACTGCTTTTTCTGTTTTTGACCCTTGCCTACCTGACCAACAAGTTAGTCTTTTGAATTTGTTAATAAAAAACTTTGAACCGATCCAATCCTGTCTAGGTGTCCCCTGTTTAACTGCTACTTAACTTGCACATTGCAACAGTATGAACTGGAGTCACACAACGTGTAAATTTACCTTTCTCTTGGCGGGACTTTTGAATTATGCAGGATGCTTGTTATGAAGACCCACACTCCCTGAGGGTCCTCGTCTGTCTCTGGAAGTGGGAACCAAAATTTCCTCAGATGGTGCCCTGCTTGTGTTGGTGGCAGTGTTATATTGACTCTCCTTTTCATCCTGTTGCTGCTGAGGTTTCAGCCCCAAGTTCGCAGCTATTGGTTCAGGCCTCACTGCCAAGATTCCAGCAGTCCTTGTACCTGTGTTAAGCATTCCAACCCTGTCTAGTGTGATTTTGTGTGTTCTCCCAGTGTTTTGGATTTTGCCTTGTGTTTCCCAGGACACTGGTTGTGCTTGCACTGGTGAATTTTGCCTGTTACCATTTGGATTTGCTTACCTGTTTGGAATGCTTTTTTCTGTTTTTGACCCTTGCCTGCCTGACAAATGAGCAAGTCTTTTGATTTTGTTAATATAAAATTGAACTGATCTAAAATCTTATCTTGGTGTTTACATTTTGGGTCCTATTCCCTGTTTACCAGCTACTGGTAAACATGTCTTGTCTTGGCTATTCGTGTCTTGGGTGAAATGACCATTAGTGCCTCAAAGAGGACAAATAAGTTCCTGGCTTTTTCCCTTTTTGTAAATGACTGTGATGTTGCTGTCTACCTGCAGCTACCTACGCTGCAGCAGTGCTGTTCCGAATTTCGGAGGACAAGAGTTCAGACTACAGGAAGAGAGTGTCAGTGGAGCTTACACACTCGCTCTTCAAACACGACCCTGCCGCCTGGGAAATGGTAATAACCCTGTGTGTGTAGATGAAGAGGTGTTGCCATGACACTAAAGGTTAATTTTAACACCACCTTAAGAAGACACTTCTAAGAGTTAGACAGCATAGATTGCAATAAAAAGTGTCATGACATTACCTACCTATCACATCACAACTTTTTTATCTTATTTTCTCATCACAAAGAAACCAACATTCCATATGGAATAACACAAGGTTTCTTCCTGGGTCCACTGCTGTTCAGTTTGTGATACCACTGGGGTCATCATCCATAAGCATAGTACTGATTTTCATTACATGCAGATAACACCCAACTCAATAGAGCTCTTTACCCTGGGACCCAAAGTCCCCTTTACGCCCTTAAAAAAATCTCTGACATCAAGTCATGGATGATTAAAAAAATTCATACACTGTTTCATTTCATTCATTCATTTTATTAAATTGCAACTGAATCATGGCTAAACAGGTCCTTGTTATTTGTCAGAAGCAAAATAGCAAAGAGAAAGAGCCTACAGTTTACTAAACTCACATGTAGTATGTAATCTACACAACACAACATGTTACCATCAAATGTGATCTAATTTCCCTCAAAAACATAAAATATCATTCTTTCATTTAATGAACATTACTAAGGTCATGTTTAAGACATTTCTTTCACTGCACGTCCACACAGGTGTTTTCCGTTGTTATATATAGGCTGGTTAGGGCTCTGTTGTGAATTACATGGCACCACCAGTTCATATACCCAAACCCTGACCTAGAGCTTAAAGTCCAGCTGAAATTAAATTGCATGTTTTAGTCTTTTTTCTGCTACAGCATACATAGACTCTACAAATTATTAAATTCTCTGTTCTCCAAACATCCAAAGGGAGAAATTTATATTTTATACATGTCTTTGATTCTAGATGGTGGGTCTTTTAATTTATCTGTACACTGTTTTAATCAGTTCCCCATCTACACATATATAGAACATATTTACATCCAGCCAATCAAATCACTTTAATTAAATCATATTAGCATAAATTCCATACCATTCTATCATATGCACACAGTCGCACAGGCTAACAGCCAGAGAGCAGCCTGCTACCCACAGGCAGGAGAAGCACGGAAATATGGTCTCATTGACCAAAATGGGGCAGGGGAGGTCTTTGTAGCTGTTGTTCATGCAAACATGGTCCAGAGTATTTTCACCTGCCAGGTCTGTTGGATTAATGTCACCACATAAAGACACATCCAGTGTTTTGACATGTGGTGGGTGATGACCTCATACTGTTCCTTGCATTTTTTAAACTTACAGCTGGAGGAATATAAACAGCAGCAATACACACGCTGGTGAATTCTCTGGGCAGATAATATGATCAACACCTTCACATTAAAAACTTGATATCTGGGAAACAAACTTTTACTATGTTTGAGCACCAAGCATTATTGATGTAAACACAGAGTTTGCCTCATCTCATCTTACCAGAGTCTTGTGTTCTGTCACGGAACATGGTCCATGCAATAGCTTGATCTGGGTTGTGACAGAGCCAGGTCTTATTCAAGCCATTTTATTTTCCTGCAACCGTACATTAGCCAAAGGAAGGCTGGGTAGTAGAATAGCCTCTTCCGGGGCAATCCCACCTCTTGCGGTGGTGTTTGGGTCGGCTGATCTGGTTGGATGATCAGCAGCCAGTGATCATCTCCAGGTTAACTGTATTTTATCCAGTCCCTGAGTGTAATTCTGTCCTAAATAATATGTGCGTCAATAATACAGCAAAAAATAAACAACACAAAAATGTAGAGGAGCTTGAGGGAGGCCACCACATCTGCGTGTGCGACCATCACTTGGCAACCATCTCAACAATCTGACACTGTTCACATGTGCACACTCGCACACACCCGCACACACGCACAAATCTGCAAATAAAATCACATCTGTCTGTTGTGCATCCTTTCTGATGTTTACTACTACTAAGTGTTCCTTTAGACTTAACAGGCTAGTGTTTGTGAGAGATATTAATGCCACCAACAGGCCTCACCTGCCCTTCAAGAAATCTAAACCTGAATCTTCACTGGGATGATGTTATGTTGTAACCAAAGCCCAAACTAGAAATTCAAATAACTGAATTAAATTGGTGTTTAATGAAAAAAAAAAAAAAAAAAAGCTAATTTAATATGTTGAAGCAAACATTTATTCTTTACACATTAGAACTCTCCAAAGCGGTGACCCAGTACCAGGCTGTGCACTGCTGGCTACTGGACCATAAAGATGTTATGTGGAAAACAAATTAGGACCAAACTGTGTCATATTTCTGTGTGTGTCTCCACCTCTGACTTCTCCCCTGTGATAAATACTTTATTGACTTGTCTGCCTTAGACAGAAACAAAGCTGTGTACAAAATCGTTCCACATTTTGTTCATCTCTGTCTCTGTCTGTTCCTCTGCAGGCCCATACTGCAGTTCCCTTGGAGCCTACATACCTAGCTGATGGTGAGTACTTCTTCTACAGGGGAATACTCCCATAACATTGTTTTAATACTACAAATGCACACCACAGATTTCTCTCTGTTAGCATCTTATACACTTAGGACACATGACTGGTGTGATGACCTCTCACTGATGGTCATGTAATCCATAAGGCCAACCCACCAGTGATATTTGTGTATTTTATTTATATTATTCATTCAGACACGGTACTCATCTTCTGAGACTTTCCATTCCCCCCGTAACTTCACTTCACTCATACTGGCTGGTGATTACATCCCACCACAGACCAACATGCAGGCACAGCGCACGCTTGCTGAGTAGATTCGGTGTTGAGAGCAGACAAACCCAGACTCCACAGTTATTGTCCTGAGGGACTTTAACAAAGGCGATCTCAGCCATGAAGTCCCCAAATATTTGTTGTTCGGACATCTTCGGGCGTGATTGGACTACACCGAGTGGAAAGTTTCCAGGGCTGCTTCCAACAGTTTGGATGAGTACACAGACGCTGTGACATCATACATCAGCTTCTCCGAGGACTGCTGTATACTATCACACACTAGGGTGAGTTATAACAACGACAAACTCTGGTTCACAGCCAAACTCAGATAGATAAGGTAAAAGGAAGAGGTGTTTCAGAGTGGGGACAGGGACGGGGTTAGACAGTTAAAGTACAGTTTTAGTAAGGCAGTGAGAGAAGAGACACAACAGTACTCTGAGAAACAACACCAGTTCTCTGCCAACGACTCTTCTTCTGTCTGCTGGGGCTCAAAAAGTCACAAACTACAAACCTAGAGCCCCCTACTCCATTAATGACTTGTGGCTCAATTAGTTCAACTGTCAAAGAAAATGAAGAAGTCCTGACACCATCCCCTGAGACTCCCTCCACCAGGTCCAGCCCACCAGGTCCACCTCCCACCACCAGTTCGCAGGCATCTTTAACACTTCACTGGAAACATGTCATATGTCACTCAGACTGACCACCAGTGATGTGGTGCTGGCAGAACAAGTTGGAGCTCAATGTAGAGATGGTTGTGGACTTCAGAAAAAGCAGCCTTACCCACCCTACATCAGCTCCCTCACCAAGAGAGCACAGCAGAGGATGTACTTCCTGAGGCTGCTGAAGAAGTTCAACCTGCCGCAGACTATGATCGTGCACTTCTGCACAGACGTCCCTCCTCACCTCTTCCATCAGCATCTGGTATGCCACTGCCAAGGACAGGGGCAGACTGTAACGTAGCATAAGCTCTGCTGAGAACATGATTGGTTGCAATCAGCCATCCCTCCAGGACCTGTGCTTCTCCAAGACCTTGAGGCGTGCTGACAAGATTGTGACCGACCCCTCCCTCCCCAGGCACAAACTTTATGAGTCACTCCTGTCCAGCAGAAAGAGCTGTGGTCCATCAGGACCTGATACTCCACAAGAACAGTTTTTCCTGACTATAGCTAGCCTCATTAACAAGGCCCCAACAGAGTCCCCACTGACTTTTCTGGACTACTATCTTGCACATTTCAAATATTCCTGTACTGCATACTGCAAACTTTCATACACTTCCTGGTAAATACTTTGCACATTACTGCACAAACATTACTGTACATCTCCATTTAAATAACATCTTTTTTTGCTTTTCTTTTCTTTTTATTTTCATCAAGTTGGATTTCTCGTATGCGAAAACCTCTCTGGCAAAAAATCAGATTCTCATTTTGAAAAATGATTCTGATTCTCATCAATGAAATTGCTGATATCTGAGAATATGGAAATGTCACTGAAATTGATGTCTGGAGGGGAAAAAATCATAAGCCAGATGACCTAAAACTATGTCTGTAGATAAAACAAAAGGTGAGCACAACCAAAATGTGGTGAAAGTTAAGTCTTTTCAGAGTCATGACTTTGTCAAACCTTAACACATAGACATAAAACACAGATCATTCAGCGGGACACTTCCTGAAGATATCATTACCTTTGATGTTCGCAAACAGGATTTAAATCATTGGCCAGCATGGGTGATGTTAAAATCACCCCAACTCCACTGGTTAAAACGTTCATCATTCAATCATTTTAATCAGTGACAGACACAGTCACAGTCAGCTGAAAACGAGTAGCCTGCCAACTTTACCAAACTCTTATATAGGTTGCTCTCAGCCATAAAAGAGGAGAGAGGAGGAAAAAAACACTTGATGAAAGCTGCAGTATCTTTGGAATGTAGCATATCCAGCTGTCACCCATCCAGACTCTGAGCACACACACTATTTTGGTCCTTTCAGTGTTCTCCCTCAAACACAAGGCCCCCGCAAGGCATCTTCTTTTCTCACTCAAAACTTCACAATAACTGCAGATCCTCAAACAAAGCACACAGGCTCATTAGACAGAAGCCCCGGGGGAAAAGGAGTTGTCACCACAACAGACAACAAACCAAATAACAGTGGACATCAACATGCACAACAATCAACCTACACAAATACAGAGATCATATTAGTATTCCTGTCATATACCTCCTCAACAGCAACAGACTGTTCACACACACACACACACATATACACACACACGTATGTTTCACTATCCCTGTGGAACATTACATTGACATAATGCATTCTCTAGCCCCTTACCCTGATCATAACTATCACAACTAAATGTTGAATCCTTACCCTAACCCTAACCTCAGTCTAATTCAAACCCTAACCCAAATCCATTTCTTAAAAAAGCAGTCTTGTGCCAAACCCCTCGGTGACAGAAAATCACCGTGGGTTGTTGTACAGTCAGGTTAAAGTCTCCGCCAGGATATAAAAAGAAAACACACAGACAGACACAAACACAGACTCACACACACGTCATCAGGAAATCATACAGGTAGGTTTCCTGCTGTTGACAGAATAGCCTTGGGCTTTGGAGCTGCTGCTGCTGCTGCTGCTGCTGCTGTGTGTGTGTGTGTGTGTGTGTGTGTGTGTGTGTGTTGTCTATATATTATCATGAGGACTCAGGCTAAACATCCATCATATTTACTACCTATTAGAGGTGCCTCTGTTTATTTATCTATTGTTATAAATTATTATAGAGAAAAAAGTAAGACCGCATAAGAAAAGCACTCAAAGATACACACCATAGAAAAAAAACATCAGTGCTCCTGTAAGATACAGAACACAGTGTATTAAATCACAAGAACATTTACATATAATGTTTTACCCCATAAACTTCATTGATTTTTGTAAATATCGGCTGAAAAGTTGTGGATGCATGTTTGAAGCATTGGGGAAGGATGGGATAACATTTTACAGAGCATTCCAACTTTTTTACAATCAGGGTTCCAATGGTAGTAATAATAGAGGAGGGTTGTAATGTAAAGTAATGCATTTGTTGTGTGTGTGTGTATATATATGCCTATGCCCTTTAGCAAGAAATAAATGAATAAATAAACGAATCGAATAATTTGTGAATAAGCTGATTAATTGCTCAGTTTATATTTTTAATATTTTTCAAACAGAATCTTTATTTGGATTGAGTAGCTTGTAAAAACAAGGTGTGTCAGATTAAGTAGCTATACCTGTTATTTCAGTGTCTCAGATACGTATTTCATACATATAGATACACAGTAGGTAAGTGTATTCAACACTCTAGGTATTAGCAGATACTCAATGCCAAATCCCAAAAAGCAGATACCCAATATCCAACGCCTGAACGTCCGATGGTGCAGTGCTGCTGCAGCTCAGGCATTAGAGATGGGCATTGTTTGTTGACAGTGTTTGTTTAAGTCGGCCAAAGAGTCTCAGTTTGTCAAGTGCGTGTGATGTTCCTGTTGGTAACAATTACATCCAGTGTTTGCATGAAATATAATGCCACCCCCATGATTCCCAGTAGAAGCAGCCAGATGCTGCAGGTTTGTGTCTGGGAATGGCTCTTGTCACCAAGCCTTCTGGAACAACAATGTAATGGAACTGAGAGCAGGTCAAAGAAAACTGAAGGGGACGCTAAGGAAAGAACAGGAGCAACATAGTTTACTTGTCAGGGAAGCTTTCTCAACTAAGAGCTCCGTGTGAAAGAAAAGTGGGATTCCATGAAAGAAAAGACCAACGTTATTTCTGATTAGAGCGAAATGTATATACTGAATGAACTGGAAAAAGGAAACAAATTCAACAATTTCAAAAAGTTTTCATTCTGTAGGAAGTGACTGTATTGATGAATGCAGAAAACCTGTCTACTACAGTGGCATGTGATCCAACACAGGACACACTAAAAACACCAGTGCATCATACAGTATGTTGACTCTTCTTCTTAAAACGTTTGCTGACCTCAGCCTGGAGCCCTCTATTCCAACTTTTGGCTGCACATGTAGCATTCCTACAATACATTAAAAAAAAACCCAACAACAACAACAAAAACTTGCCCACATGATAATAATGATTGAGAGCAGCAGCACTGACATCAATTGTGATGAAATCACATATTATGATTGAAAACATTATGGTGGGGAACATACAAAGTACAGCATCTCTTAGATCCCTACCAATTTCTTCATAAAGATGGTAGAGGTACTGATGATGTTTTAAACACTACAACACAATTTATTCTAAAGCATCTTAAAAATCCTACAGTACAAGAGTCTCACAGAACTAGAAGCCCTTTGCAAGCAAAATGGATGGAAAGCCCCCAAACAAGAACTGAAAGAGTTTTGGTTACAAACAGTGTTTACAAGCTGTGATACTTGCCAAAGGAGGGGTCACTAAGTACTGACCACGCAGGGTACCCAAACCTTTGTTTCAAGGCCTTTTTCTTTTTTATTATTTTGAAACTGTAAAAAAAAAAAAAAAAAAAAATAGAAAAGTAGTCTTTATAGCATTAAATAATCTATCCATCCATCCATCGTCAACCACTTTTCCGAAGTCGGGTCGCAGGGGTAGCAGCTTGAGCAGAGAGCCCTAGACTTCCCTCTCCCCGGCAACATTGGCTAACTCCGACTGAGGGATCCCCAGGCGTTCCCAGGCCAGTGAGGAGATATAATCTCTCCATCTGGTCCTGGGTCTGCCCCGAGGTCTCCTCCCAGCTGGCCGTGCCAGGTGGCATCCTAAACAGGTGCCCAAACCACCTGAACTGGCTCCTCTCCACACCAAGGAGCAGCGCTCCATTCTGAGTCTCTCCCGGATGACTGAGCTTCTCACCCTATCTCTAAGGGAGACCCCAGCCACCCTGCGGAGAAAACTCATCTCAGTATCCACAATCTCATTCTTTCAGTGATGACCCATCGCTCATGACCATAGGTGAGGGTAGGAACAAAGATTGACCGGTAGATAGAGAGCTTTACCTTCTGTCTCAGCTCCTGTTTCGTCACAATGGTGCAGAGGGACTGCAATACCGTGCCCACTGCGCCGATTCTCCAGTCAGTCTCACACCCTATTGTTCCCTCACTCGTGAACAGGACCCCAAGATACTTGAGCTCCTTCATTTGAGGCAAGGACTTATTACCAACCTGGAGTAGGCACTGCATCAGTTTCCTTCTGAGAACCATGGCCTCGGATTTTAAGGTGCTGATCCTCGTCCCTGCTGCTTCACACTCAGCTGCAAACTGATCCAGTGATGATTGTAGATCTAAGGCCAATGGTGCCATCAGGACTACATCATCTGCAAAGAGCAGAGATGAGATCTTCTGGTCACTGACCTGAAACCCCTCCTCACCATGACTGCACCTTGAAATCCTGTCCATTAATATCACAAATAGGATCGGAGACAAGGCACAACCCTGGCGGAGGCCAACACCCACTGGGAACAAATCCAACTTTCTGCCGAGTATTCACACGCAGCTCTCACTTTGGGCATACAAGGATTGGATGGCCCTGAGAAGGTACCCCCTCACCCCATACTCCCGCAGCACCCCCCACAGAACATCCCTGGGGACCCGGTCAAACACCTTCTCCAGATCCACAAAGCACATGTGGACTGGGAGATTGTAGTCCCAGGCTCCCTCCAGAATCCCTGTGAGAGTAAAGAGCTGGTCCGTTGTTCCACAACCTGAACGGAACCCGCATTGTTCCTCTTCAATCTGAGGTTCGACAATTGGTCGGACCCTCTTCTCCAGCACCTTAGAGTACACTTTCCCTGGGAGGCTGAGTAATGTGATGCCCCTGTAAGTGGCACACACCCTCCGGTCTCCTTTCTCAAAGAGAGGGACCACCACCTCAGTTTGCCACTCCTTCGGCATGGCCCCGACTCCCAAGCAATGTTGAAAAGGCCCTCAACATCCAGAGCCTTCAGCATTTCTGAAGGTATCTCATCAACCCCTGGGGCCTTGCCACTGTGGAGTTGTTTCACTACCTCAGTGACCTCCCCCAGGGAAATTGACGATGATCCCCCATCATCCTCCGGCCCTGCCTCTGCAGTAGAGGGTGGATTAATGGGGTTCAGAAGTTTGCCAAAGTGCTCTTTCCATTGTCCTACCACCTCCTCTGGTGAGCAGCAGTGTTCTGTCCTTGCTGTACACAGCTTTGATGGGCCCCCACTTCCCCCTCCTGAGATGGTGGACGGTTTTCCAAAAACATCTTGGTGCCGCTCGAAAGTCCATCTCCATAGCTTCTGCCTTTTGGAAATCAGATCATCTTTTACTCGCTTAACCTCTCACAGAAACAGAAATGATGACCAAGGTTAGCCAAACTTTTGCATGCCACTGTATGTGTAAAAGATATTTTGATGATTAGGTCGTCTGTGTCTCTGCTCCTCTGTGTCTCAGAGTTAGATGGCTCTTACCCTCCGTATGGATACACTGATCTGCCTCTGGACACCCTGCCACTAGACCCTGACCTCCATGAGCCCTACATCCCCGACATGACCTTTGACCCCAGACAGGCCTACCCTGAACCACTCTAACAGGTAAACACACGCACAACACAGTTGCACTTTGATTTAAAAGAAATTGTTTGGCCAAACCAAATTTCATTGGCTTAGTTCTCCCTGTGAATCCTAATAATAATAATAATAAAAATAGTAACACTAACATGCTGTAATTAGGTCTACCTCTTGCTGTTGTAGCTGCTGCTGTTGTACCCTTATAGGATGGGGGGATAATTATCAATTTAATAACAGCAGCAATATTAATCAACAATCCATATTACCCTTAATTAACAAACATCTGTTATCCAACTACAGCTTCAACAAGAAGCAAGTATGAACAAAATCAACTATAGCACCAAGTAAGCAAAAGGCAAACTAGCAGAGATTTAGCGTGTGTGTGTGTGTGTGTGGGTATGTGCATGCGTGTGAGTGTCTAGAGAGGAAGAGAGAAAGCAGGAGAGGGAAAGATGGCGGCGAGATCACATGAGTGAAGATGTCTTATGCAAGATGACAGGCTCAACCCCGACATTTGGAATATGGAGAATGAGAGACGAAGGGGGAGATGTGATCTAACCTGGATCTCTGGCAAGAAAATGGCGCTGGGGCAAACTGAGTTATGCTGCCACGCTATCTGTGCACCCAGGGTGTTTGTGAACCTATGCCCATGTGTGCAGGTGTTGGTTAATTACAGGGAAAGAGAAAGAAGCACAGCAGCTGAGCTCACACTGGTCTTTTAACCGGTAAAAGTGCAGCTCATTGGCTTTACTTGCAGTCGTTTCTCACAACAATAGCAATACAGTTTAGAAGTAATAAAGCTTCAGTTCCACACTATTAATAACTTAAGTCTCTACCTAGACACGAGCCTCTTACATGTAGTTGCTCTAGAAAGCGTGTGTGGATCTGTCCGGTCTGTCAGCGCAGTCCAGGCTGAACGCTGCCATGGCCGTTTGTCTCACTCCTCAGGCAGTGTGAGAAATCAGCTGATGCTGTGCAGCTGTCTCCTTATCTGGAAATGTATTCCGTGAATACAAACTCGCTCTGAGTTAAAGATTTGTGACCTAGGTTTAAAGTTAAGTTAAAACCCTGTAGATGTTTCTGCAGCAAGGACACTGGGAAAAGCAGGGGGGGCAGCAGAGTGGGTCAGCTGTTATCAACTGGGCGATGTCACAACTGCATCACAGGAAACTTCTGGGGCTTCTGGTGAGTCTCGTCCAGTGAGAGGCAAGAGTTTGAATTCAGGCCAAACTTTACACAAAGGTGAGGTTGGTACTGTTTCAGAAACTCCCAGAAACCCTGAGTCAGGCCTCTGGGTTTCATGTATCATTCTGAGCACAAGAATTCGTAGAACATAAATCCCCATGTGGAAAACATTTAGAACTTTTCTTTAGGAGATATTTATTTAGTTTTGGTTAGTTTTGTTTTTAAGAAATCTACAGCAAGAGCAGACTTTGGCTGTTAAGGTAGTCCAATATTACGACCCAAAGACAGACACAACATGGAGACAGAATGGTTTTGACAGTTTATTTTGGTAGATGAAAGCAGGCTGAAGGCTGGCTGGAGTGGTCTGGCTGGGGTGGACGGGTATGGCTGAGCGGGGCAGGCGGAGGAGTTGAAGGTGGACAACTAAACGGGCTGCTGAAGACTGAAGCGAGGCAGGTTGAAACTTGAATTGTGGTGGAGAAGGCATGGAGGGTCTGAAACACAGAGAAAAAAGGTAGACTGATGTCCAGGAAAAGAACGCCAAACAATACAAATGATCAAAAGTCATCTCAGGAAAAGAGGCTTAGATGTCTGTATCACAACAGAGACTGAACAATCTGGTGGAGTCTGGAAGTCTGAGCCAGGGTTATATACTGCAGGGCTTGATGAGGAGATTAGGTGCAGGTGAGGAGAATCAGCAGCTGCAGAAGATCAGATGGGCAGGCAGGAGGAGGAACCCAGAAGTCCACACCCAGCAGCACAGAGACAGACTGAGACAAACATGACACACTTGGGAGGGAAAACAACAGGAAACACAAGGAAAGAGGGAGGCAAAGCCCAAACTCTAACACTGACTCAATGGCAATGTTCACACACACATGCTTTGCCTTTATAAGTGAAAGTGTAAAACCTGTGCTTAATGAAAATATCTGTCAATTCACAGTATCCAGTAGCCAGATATGTTGCACAGAAATACTGGGCGGATGGATAAATCATTGTTTGACCAGTGAACCCACCAAAAAACACTAATTGTAATGTGACGAGAATAAGCCTTCTTTCAACAACAATGAACTATTCCTATAAGATTGGTTTTGCATTTAGAACTGTAGAAATTGGGTGTACAGTCTTATTTGGCTGTGTTTATTTTCAGAGTGTTTAACTAATTGGTTGTTAATGCTGATATTTTATATGTCTTCTAATTTTTTTGAATCCATTTTAGTTGATGATCATACCTGGCAATATTTGCTGGGGTTTTTTTGTTTCCCTTTTTTTGTTACAGGAGAATAAAACGTAAACGCTGAAAGAAAACAAGAGAATGACCAAATCACAGGAAGAAAGACTGGAGGAATGGGAGGAGAATTTAATCACAAAGGGAATCAGCCCTTTCTAACTGATGGGGAAAAAAAATCCCATTTGGCAATCAAGAACTATCAGAAGAAGTTGCTTATTAAAAGAGGTTTATTGTTGCTGTAAATGAAACATGTAACTTTGTTATAATGTTTAACTGTGGAATGAAAGTGTGACGAAAGTGTGTGTGTGTGTGTGTGTGTGTGTGTGTGGGGGTGTGGGTGGGCGGTGGGTGGGGGTGGTCTAAAGTTTTGAGGCATTGTTACACGGGTAACTTTTTGAAGCAATCAAGTTAGGCAAGAATGCCTTACATTGACAGTGGGATGTGCGGGACAAGCCGGAGGTGCTTAACCAACCTCAGTTGATGATCCAAATGTTTTAGCATTTCATCTGTAAAGGATTTACAAGTAAGAGAGAATTTGAATTTGCTGAAATGTTACAATTGTTCAAGTGTGACATCGGTGATGCAATGCCCGTTTTGATATACAGGGATTTTTTTCTCACTTGTGGATATCTCATGGGAAGCACCCATATTAGTCATTATATTGAACTGTAACCCCCAATTAAACTATTTTTTAACTGACATTAAAAAAACACTTACTATGAAAACTGTTAACAACTTTGACATGTTTGCCTGCTAAAAATGAAGCATTGAACAGGAACAGATTTCTTCCCTGATAGTAATTACTGCCAATCACCATTGCTACCAAATGCTACCCGTGTATCTCAGCCTGTAGCTGCTGTCTTTTAGATGTCTCCTCTGTGTATTTGAACAGTGCACATGTCCCAGGGTTTCAATGTGTGGTCTTTGCATGGTAGTATATCGTGTACTCACTGAAATATTCTTCACCTTTACAAACTGAGAACAAAATAGCATCCGGGTTTTACAAGCCATTTTGGATTACGCCAGCCATTTTGGATTACGCCGGCCATTTGGAAAACCTCAGTGTGGACTACAAATCCCACCCAGCCTCACTTTCATCAAGCAGATATTCGGTTCAAATTTTCACAGACATTTTTGGCATCTTTGGCATCAGACCACAGATCCCATCACACAGTCATACCTTTCTATAGACCTGCACATCTGTAGTGGAAATGGAGCACAGCTCTGTGATTGGCTTGTGTGGGTGCCGTGGAGTACACTGCACTGTGGAGTACATTTACAACAGTACTTATATTGTGCTTTGACAAAATGACAGACTTTTGTACCATAGGGGCGTGTTGATCATAAAAATTTGTTACCAACTGTATGTCACTGTCAATAAAGGGGTGGGGGGCAACAAACTCAAAACAAAAATCTCCATTTAAGTTGGGGCAAAAAGTGCTCTGTGCACCAGGGGCAACTGTGCTTGGACAGTACAAGGCTGCTGCTGTTGGGTGCAATATCAACAACAGCAGCCTCAGCCTGCAATGTTAAGAAAGCACAACTACAATCTATTGCTGAGGCAATCTACCACAGTTATACAGTTGCTGAGTCTTAACATCATTAAATTTTGTTATAACTGTTTTGGTATTCTTTTATTCTGCTTGAAAACCTATCGATGACTGTGGAAGATTTTAGATGAAAACAAATCAAGCAAAGAAATGGAGTGAAATACAATACACGCTGTAATACGTATTTCCTTCTCATGTATGCATTGGCTTTGCCATAATGACATTTTTAAAGGGAGATTAGTTTTCTTTTTTCTTTGATAACTGAATGAATTTGCTTTCCCCTAAGACATTTAGTTAAAAATCACATTAAAGTCAAATCACCTCTTTGTTGTGTTTTTTTTTTCTGTTATGATTTGATTTTAATGTGATTCGGGTCACAATGAAAAAATATGTGTGTCAATTATTGTTATGTACAATGTCTTTTTTTTTTTACTGGATTGTGCAAGGTAATTGTCTTTTATTGCATTTCACTGTGTTTGACTTGTTTTCATTTCAGAGTCTTAAATCTTCCACAGGTTTTCCTCCCATCCCTGCAGTAAAGGAAAATTACAGTCTATTACAACCTGGGTTTTATTTTCTCAGTTCAGGACATGGTTCCTTTATGTATGATAGCATAACTGAAGATTATTTATGAGATCTGGGAACAGGGCAACATCACTGAAAACACTGTAGATACAATGGAGGAAGAAAGCAGTCAGATGATGAGACAGGCTAAACTGTCTAGACAGGTTTGTTTTAAACCTGGAGTATTGTCTGATTTGTCTTGCTTGTTGTCTCATTGGACAGGCACAACTTGGGACATTTCATTTAGTCACTGCAGTGTCAAAAGGCCTTGTGCAGTCTGGGGTTTAGATAACACCAGTACTGAGAAATGCAGCTATGAACAGTTGTGAATATGAATGAATATGCAGCCCATAATTTCTTCTGTTTCTCAGGAGGTTAATGAAGTTGTGAAGTGAAAGTGTTGGAGAGATGCACTATTGGCACCTGAGAGGCAAGCCTCCTTAATAGCCACTGAAGAAGTGGCTATACTGTGTAAAATCTGCACTGCACCACTGTTTAAAACCACCATAGTTTGAGACTGACAGCTTTAGATATTGCATTTGAAAAGTTAAAACAGGGAAAGGTCACATGAACATGTAAGTCTTTCAGAGACAGTATTAGGATTTGTAAGGTTCATGAGTGCACACACAGTGCAGGCAAACATATTTCTCTCCGGGTGTGAACTGGTGCAGCCCTAAGGTTGGTCAGTACACTGTGGTCATAGATGCATTAGTCAGACCTTAAATTTGGGAAATCATAAGGCCGTTTCAGTGATTGTTGTATCATTTCATTCATTCATAAAAAAATGGAGCCCTGTTTTGTATTGGTGTGTTCACCATATTGTGTACATCACATGTATATCATAATGAAAGAGGTGTTCTTTTTTATTCTACAGTTTGTAAGACTGTGTGTTTGTGTGGCATTTAAACAAAATGGGTATTAATATTGCACTGCTGGGAGTAGAAGGTAAAGTTAAACAGAGGGAGAGAGAAGTTTCAATGGAAGAAATGTGACCAATAGTTCCCCCTGCTGGTTCTGTTCATCAAGAGGGTCAAAATAAAACTAATTTTCATGAGCAACAACATGAACTGAACCATACAAGAATATTTGAAAATGGAAACTTCTGTATAACATAAAGCACTGTAAATCTTAAAATATGATTAAATTTTATATCAAATCACCTACAGAGACATCATGCTTTTGGATGTGACATATATGACACTGTATATAGCATTAGGGGTAAAATGATGACTTTCCAGTGAACAGGAAACAGAGAAGAATGCCAAAGAGATTTTGTTCATTTTGTCCCTGCTTGTTGTCTTGTGAGAAAGACTACAGACAACTCAGGAGTGAGGGCTCAAATACGACATGTGACGCAAAAAGCACAATTGAGCATCTTACTCTTACTACTTCATATACTCCTCGTCACAGTCAAGGAAGACACTGAGCAACTGGATCAGCACTGTATGTTTTCAACACTGGCTTTACTCTTCTACATAGTGTCCCATTCCAACTGTTGAAGCCCCTGTTTGTATAAATACAAATTCCTGACTTTGGTACCATCCGGTCCATGACAGATCCTTCCTGGACACACAGAGTGAATGAGCTATACTAAACACACAGACCCAGTTTCACCTGGTAACATGGAATCTGTATCTTATCTGGATCAGAAAAAAAAGCTTGTTAATACCTGTGTAAATGCACACAGAACGCATTGCAGTAGGAATGTGATTGGGTCAGTCAGCGCTGCCTACCTAATTTGCAATTTTGAATATTCACCATTGAACATTCACCAGAGAACGTATGGAAGTCACAGGTTAATACCAAGTAGAAATGGGGTCACAGAAACAATTTCACTGTGATTTTTATTTTTTCTTCATTACTGCATTAAATAATTTGAAATATGCTATGATCATGAAACCCTGTGACTTTAATGTACAGTAAGTTATAAGGTAGCTGCAATTAAAAGTGGAAGTGAAACTTCTGTGAAGTATTTATTACCGGCCTTCTCTGTGGTAGCTATAACTATCACGACACCAACCCATCCAGTTCATGCCACTGCCAATGCCACTCTTTATCGTCAACTGACTTCTGTAAAGCTTAGGTAGGATATCGCCAAATTTAAGAAACATGTCCATGAAATTTACTTTGGATATATTTGTTACCAGGAGATGATTCTGAGTGATTAAATTAAATATAAAAGTGATTGAATTATAGCCACTTGAAATAGTGAAATCTAATCAGCACAAAATTTGCCATGATGTTTAATAAGTACATCCATGCTAAATCTGAAGCTTCAGTGTGACACTCCACATGTTTTATCTATGGTCAGATTGCAAAGTCTCTGAGAGACAAGTCACTTCTCATGTGATGGAGTTCTATGTCCACAAGATGGAGTACAAAAACCAACTACAGAAAGTCTCTGCACAGACACAATAAATGCATGCATTGCTTTAAAAATTCAATCTCAGATCAATGATTGACAGTATATGATAATCTACGTCTAAACTGACTTCACATTGGACACAAAACAAGACAAGAGTTTAGTAAAAACAGAACAATATTAGAGGATTCAACTCAGTGTCAAGGTGTTACACAGTACTTAACCCAACAGAAGTCTGCGAGTTAAAGGGTAAGTGTTTGTAATGAGCCAATTTGACCATTGGATGGTGCTACAACACTGAATATCACAACCTGTGCCAACCATGAGGCTCTATCTCAGCACTAGCTGGCCACAGCTTGGCATACGAGTGTTAAGATTACAATACAGCATTATGGCATGAAGAAGAACCAAGCCTATCTATCTATCTATCTATCTATCTATCTATCTATCTATCTATCTATCTATCTATTAATTAAATAGATATTTTATTCTGTTTATGTTTCACCTTTTGTATGTTTTTTCCCCCAACATTAAAGATTAAATGCTGTTTGGAAGCCTTCTCCACGCTGCCTGGAATATAACTGGGAAGAAATGTTGAAGCCCTTTTTTAGTTATAACATTGATGTCTGTTTAAATGTGTCTACCTTATATGAAAAGTAGATACATTTAAACAGTCTGAGTCTACTAATGAGCCCAATCTACTCGTTCACAATGTAGCTATTTCATTGTAGAATGTAAACTCCACCCAGGTTCATAAATACCACAAATTCTTGGGAAGAAACCGCAGCCTGGTTATGCTAGAAATCAATAATTAAAGATTAAAGTTTTAAACAATAAATTATTATTTATTTATTTGGATTTAAATTAATCTCTGTCAGTTTTTTCAGAGATGTTTTAGAAACATCAACAGCCACTGATGACTACACTATATCATCTCCAGGTTCTTTCTTAATAGGTTTTTACTTACTATCTCGCCAGTTCTTTTCAAGAAATGATCTTGGATATTATTGGAAAATTAAAAGACCTGTACAATAAAACATTATCCTAAGATAAGATAAACCTTTATTCGCCCCTCAGTGGGAAATTTGCAATTTTGCAAAAAGTTTTTGCAAATTTTTCCTATGAACTGTGTTGTTTGCTGTGCTGTTCAGGTAAGGTGAATCTAACTAATTTGACATTGTCTTCCAGAAGCAACTGTATTATCGTATTTAAATGTGCCCATTGGGTGCCAATGGATAGATGCCGCCTAGTGGTTCAGGACACCTACCATGTAGGATCCCTAATTTAAATCCCACCAGAGTCATCCTCTTGTCTGTCTCTGCATGAATTTTCATATACCTCCATTTTATTTTTAATCTAATTCAGCTTTTTCAGTATCCACTGTGATCACTGGCACAATAACTGATAATGGTTTTGCAGGTATTTGGCAGCTAATTAGTAAACTACTGCATTGTAGTCAATGAGCCCCAATAACCTGATTATATCTCTAACTCCGTGTTATTATTATTAATTCTCTCTACCATCATCACTGTTTGCTAGTATAGAATTAACTGCTGATTATATTATAATAATATAATATTTTTCTCAACCTTACCTAAGGAATCACATTTATGGAGTATATGATCATTTATTTTTTTACTCACAAATGTATGTGCTTTTATTGGAGTACGATTTTAGGCTATTTTACCGACAATTCCTGTTTCTCTCTCTGTAACTCAAATGAAATGATTATGAAAAATGTTTATTTAGTGTCCCATAATAAACTTTTCCCATAATAGTCCTGATGATTGATGAATGATTCCTCACAGGACCTATGAAATAAAGCCTTACTGTTTGTTTTAATGAAGATATTAATATCACTGTCCACCAACATATTATAATATCACAATATATTATCATGTACAATATCATACACTAAATTTGCATTCCACTATAAACGTGTTATTATTGCAACATTCTTATAAAAAATTAAAATGGTCAGTTTGATCATTTTATAAAGTCTGTGTTCCGCATTGTTGTGGATGAGACTTGACTACAGAAACACCATTGAGAATACTGTCATGTAATAGCAAAGCACACATGAAGTTTATGATTATATGCAAGGATTTGCACACGCACGCGAACACACGCTCATACAGTTACAGTACAGTTGATCATATATACTGTGAAGTGTACTTGTATGAGAAAGTATAATAAAGTTAAATCCCTCAACTGTCTCTTTTTCGCTCAACATTTTTATCCTGAAATGCAGAATTAATAAGCAGTTTGAATTATATCTCCATCACATGCTATGCATTAACTATTGATCATCTGTTTCTAGGCTAGAAAGACATAATTACCTTCTGTAATGTGAACCCTTCATCAAATTTAAACATTTATATTGCTTATCTTTCTGCCTAACCCCTTGGCTAAATTTTTCTAATTACACCAATCAAACTGAGTCAGAGACTAATTCTTCTCTTTGCTTCAGTTGGAAAGCAGGGATGACATGCATATTTCACTAAATGCCAAAGTAATTCACTTCCAACAAGATGAAATGATGAATAATAGTTGATGTCCCTCCTTTGTTTTGTCGGATGCTGCAGTGCAGGTTGGGAAAGCATTTCCTCAAAATGAAGAAAACAAGAAAGCTACACGGATATACGTTTATTAATAAAACACATTTCAAAAAGCCTAACTCACCTTCAAAAATATTAAAACATTTAACATGAAAAAATGATTCATACAGTCTAATGTGAAACTACATGCGACACCAAACCCAATCAGTGAATTTCAGTTCCAACCCAAGGGCATTTAAAAACAAAGGAAAATCCTTTTGTAATTACGAGGAAAAAAATCACATCAAAAAAGGATATTAAGCATTTAATTAACAAAAAATCATTTATAGCTGAGTTCATACACATTTCTAGAGCATCTATACAACATAAACTTGCCCCAGGTTCAGAAACCCCTCGACATTCCAAGCAAAACTACAGAGGACAGAATGTCAATTCTTCAATGGCAGTTACAGCCTGGTAGGAAAGGTGTGGCTCCGGCTGGGCTACAAGGAGTGGTTCAGAAGACAGGATGCTACACTGTCACAGTGGGTGACAAGTTCTTTCATTACCATGAACACATTGTGGTTTGTATTGACTCACATACACATACACTATCCTTTTTCCTCAAATTAATTCTTTATTACATTAAGAGTATTAAAAGCATGCATTCAAGCACAGCTGAAAACAGTCCCCAGCAAATGAACTGTTTCTTTCATTTTCAGTAACGTTTGCTTAAAAAGTGGCCAGTTGTTTTAGGACGTTACTGAGCCTTTTTTTTCTTCAATGAAACTATATATTTGTGACCTGTTTTTACAGTTTCACGTCCTCAGTTGTGTTTTAAGCTTGTAGCTGAGAACCACAGACAGGGTAGGTAAGTCAGAAAGTATGGAGAGATGGACAAACACAATTTTGGTTTTGGTGTTTTTGTGGGATTTGTTAACAGTAAGAAAATTACAGAGTAACACATGCAACGAATCATATCTGTCCCAGGAAATACATCACAGTGCTGAAGTCTGGCCAGCTTGCTAATATTTTGCTTTGAGGATCCCTTCTCTCAAAAGCATTTTAAAAGAAGAAACAGACAAGGACATTTTCAGAAAACAAAACTTTATTGATGGTTATTGATTAGTGGAAGAACCATAGTACATGCACATACAATGACTGGGTAGGAAGCCTTGTTTTGAACCACAACACCTACTGGAAGCAGAGCTTGTATAAAGTAGTTGCGGAGTCAGACATTCAGCATAGTGAGGACTGCAAGTCGTCCAAGTTCTGATCAATGGTCGTCACACACAGCACACAGACGAGGTTTTGAACCAGCGGAGCCAAGTGGCCCAGAGGCTCTTAGTGCTGCCTTTTTTATAATGTGATGCATCTGAGAGTTTTTCCTATCTAATTTGTTATAAATACAAAAAGGAGATATTTAACAACACCACTAATTGGGAACAGTTGTAAACAGAATGTGGCACAGGAAGGGGCCCATAGGCTGGCTTGCAATGCAGCCATAGCAAAGCTCCTGTTGCCCATGTAGCGCTTTTCAAATACACTACAGATTTATTTCATTAATTCTTATTTACATCATAGATTAGCCTGTTCACAAATCATTTATTCCTCATATTTATTTAGTATTGTAATATTCAAACAGTTAATTCTCAAAGAGTAAAGATTGAGTTCTAGAAAATAACAGAAAGGATGTCACATCAAGAATGGCATGAGAGAAAAGAGAAAGAATCCAAAGTTACAGAACTGGTAAAAAAAAAAAAAAAAAAAAGCTAAGAAAAATTACAACTACAGCACTGATATGTCTCAGTTTCATGTGAAAATTACAAGTTGCATGTGCAAAAATTGACAAAAAAAAATCGACGAATGAGAGTATCTACATTATGATTACATTATTTTTAAAGAGTTAATAAAAATCTGAATATGATTTGATAGAAAATGAGATAGCTCGCCCTAACAACTGATCTACTCATCTAAATCTAAAACATTATACCATTGTGTATTTCATATAAGAGAACATCTTCACTGCACAATTCAAATATAATACATTGTTGGATTATTATACTTTACCCCCCTTCAATTTTATTTATGAAAGAAAATTAAAAAACAAAACAAAATGAACAAAAAGGTAAAATAGACACAGCAGCATTGGCCACTGCTATATATATATTTTTAGATCTCTCCTGTAATATAAAAATCATCAGTTATACCATTGACTATATTGGAAGTTTATATAAAAAAATAGGCTTGGGCGGTATCAAGGTATTATGATATACTAGGGCATTTAGAAATCCTGAAGGTATTATTTTCAATACTGTCAAAAATACAGACACTACTCTTTCTAGCTCCTCTTTCTATTAAACTGATTCTGTATTGAGGTGGTGTAGTAGTGCACAACATGTGTCCTCAGAGGTCAGTTTCTACTGGTGGAACAGGCAGCTGAGTGGAGAGAGATGAAGATTGTGAGTGGTGGGGATAAGACTACAAGATTAGTGGGAAAAAAAGGAAAATCTCTCTGCCCCTGTTTGGGAGTAGTTTGGGTTTAGTGCCGATGAAGGTGAACTAGCTAAACCCAGCAAGACTTGTCAGCTTATCAAAGTAGTAGTATTGTGGGCTAAACAATGTCATACATGCTACAATGACGTCTATCACCAGAAGTTCAGCTTTTCCTTTTTTCCCCGTCATATACCGTATATCTCATTGAAATGTCAGGAAGGTATGAAGGAATGAAAAAAAGATACCGCCCAAGCCTATAAAAAACATTTATGTCAGAATGGTCAACACTACTCAGTATGGAAGAGGATAAGTGCCACAAAAGACAACTCAGTACGGAAGAGAATTAGTGCCACAAAATATTTAATCTTCAAATTCTGTGTCAGATTCTGTGATTGATGTTTTAATTTCTTCACGACATTTTCCTTAGAATTCAGCATTCCATCTAATTTATTTTATTAAATCTATTTTCGATTAATGTGGCCCTAATTCTTTTTCATATCATAGGATGTTGACTAAGCAATTAAATGGGTAACAGTTCAGTTGCCATGGCAACCCTTTTTTTTGTTCTTATTTCACAATTCATATCTTTGTAGAATCTTAACTATACACATAAACACGCAGGATATGTCCACCCGAACCTTTGGCTTGAAGTGATGTAAGATATAACCACATTATTTAGTCAATAAATCTACAGCCCAAATAATGTGCTGACTCACACCATTCTCTTCCTTAAAGAAAACTAGACTACACCTCTATTATCTATGGAAGCTGAGAGCAGCTATGATTGCTAATGTGATAGCCTTATTTCTATTTAGAGATCATGACTTAATTACCTTGCTATCTCAAGATAACCAACAAAAGAGCACATATATTGTGTTATTGACTGTTGTCAATAATACTGCGTTACATCTGAGAGTCACTAGAGGGCACACTTGTTATCCATCTCTGTCTAATTAATGTATCTTGTAATGTAACTTTTAGCATAAGTTGTTGTAATACTCAAGAAAACAACAATGTGAAAACAAGGATAAATGGCATCTGTGTGTGTTCTGCACATGGTTAGAAGGAAGATTCAGACCTTATTTTTGCTGTGACTTACTGGAAACTAGCAGGTCAGCTAAAGCTTCATTAAAGTTGTTACAATAGACAGTAACTTGCTAACAGGGCCAAAATCACGGGGATAGTCGGTAGCATTGGTCCTTATGATGAAAATACAGGACAATGGAGTTCAGCTCACGCAGATTGTTTTGATTATGTTTGAACATTGAAAGAGAAAACCCTGTGCCAATATTCTTATGTGTAATGGTACCAAAGACATTCAATTTGCTGTGTTCCCTTATTCATCCAGAAATGCCTGGGACCAAAAGCTACAACAAGATAGTGGCTACGTTAATAACCAACTTCCAACCAAAGCTCCTGTTCATTGCTGAGCGTCTTCGCTTTCATAAGAGAGATCAAGAAGAAAGGGAGTCTACACTAAAGAAACCAGCCGAACTGTGAATTCAATGATGTGTGAATGACACCATCAGAGACAGACTCATGTCTGGGCTGAGGACCAAAGCTGCTCAGAAACTTCTGCTAACAGAAAGTGCACTTACCTTGGAGAAAGCTATTGAAATTAGTGTGTCCATGAAATTAGCTGCCAAGGGGGCTCATCAGGTCAGTACAAGTGGAAAACTGCACATGCACATCCACTGATGTAAAGGGAGTTCAGAGCAAATGCAATTGATGTGACAAAGAGGACATTTTGGTTCGACCAGTTGTCAGTTACCGGGAGTCCAGAAGGATACCATGTTTCTCCACTGCTGGATGGATAACCAGTGTGCATGGAGATCAACACAGGTTTGGCAGTCTCCCTGATGTCTGATGCTGTTAACAAAAAACCTTGCAGATGGGACTGGATTCATCCAGTCTCATACTGAAAACCTACACTGCTGAGCTAGTGCCAACAAAAGGGTTCATAAATGTCCAGGTGAATGGTCAAACACCTAAGCTACCACTATAGAAACTTTCCATCTCTGGCAGGCCGTCCATGGCTTGAGGAAATCTGACTAACAGAATAACTGTCCCGGACAAACATTCTGAGGTGTTCAAAGGGGAACTGGGAGACACAAAAGAAATAACAGTCAAGCTGAATATTAACTCTGATAGCAGACTAAAGTTCCCAAAATCCAGGCCAGTTCTCTATGTAATAAGGCCAAAAGTTGAAGCAGACCTGGAATGCTCAGTCAAGAGTGGGGTGTTGGAACCTGTTAGCCAGAGTGACTGTGCCACTCTGGTTGTACTGGTCAGAAACAAAGGTGACACTGTGAGGATCTGACTTGGCTGGAGGGAAAACAATCACTAAGACTGGTAAGCAAGCCTACCTCCAGATACAGGTTTATGAGAAGTCAAGAAAACTGCTCATGATAGTCACTGTAGAGCCTGTAGAGGTACTGCTGACTAACATTTGGGATAACATCGGCTCCAGCTCCGCTCCAGTGTGCAATGGACCAGATACTGAGTGGATTATCTGGAATCCAATGCTAATTGGATGACATACTTGTCACCAGGAAGACAGAGAAAGAGCATCTGAAAAACCTGGATGCCACACTGCAGTGACTGGAAGAATATGGACTCTCTTTGGAAGGAAGATTATTCTTCTGACAGACCATCACCCCCTTACAACAATGTCAGGTAGATACTCATAGTAGTTGGTTGGAAGTGTCCATAATCGATTCTCGAGTCAATTTTGGCTTTCCTGAACAAATTGTGAGTGGTAACAGCCCTCAACTGATTTCAAAAGAATTCGAGAGATTCTTAAAG
Source organism: Holacanthus passer (assembly GCA_025331565.1). Classification (NCBI taxonomy): domain Eukaryota; kingdom Metazoa; phylum Chordata; class Actinopteri; family Pomacanthidae; genus Holacanthus; species Holacanthus passer. The sequence continues at coordinate 698,242 of JAFREQ010000123.1, read as the reverse complement.
ATAAAGGGAGTACATCACACGTACATTCACTCTACTCCATATAATGCATCTACTAATGGATTAGTGGAGAGATTTGTTCAGTACATGAAAAATGCTTTGGAGACTTCATAGGGACAAGGCTCCTTCCAGGGGCTGAACAACTTCTTGTTGTCCTGCAAAAATAGCTCCGCTCCAGGTGATCATGTACTGTCACATAACTATAACAAAGGGCCAAAATGGATTCCTACAACAGTCATACCACAGACAGATACAGTCAGGACCACTGAAGGCATTGTCTCGACAGAAATACTGACCAAATGCTTTTTGGACCTACAGCACCTGTAGAAAAAAATCCATCAGTGATTTGTGCTGAGCCTTTGAAGAAGTTCAGCTTGAACTCTCCCAGGATGTACCGTGAACTACAGAATCTGTTTCTTGCAGACCGACTTCCACAGTTTTTACAGAGTAAACTGTCATAATTCCTCACACTAATGTCTGTTCTTGTTACAACCAGGGTGGATTCACTGAATGGCAGGGCTATCTGCCGGTATCCTTAGGGAGAACATTTGTTGACCTCACAGTGAAATGCCACGGATTTTGTCTACCCATGCTACAACCTAATTGATGCAATACTATTTGCCTAATTGTTTCAATGCGTCTTTTGTGTTTATGGGTGTGGCCTGTTCATTAAATAGGGAGTATGTCATATATTGTGATTTATGGCCATTTACTGATCTGTCAAGAACACAATATTACATGTGAGAGTCACTAGAGAGCACATTAGCTGTATAAGGGTAAATAAACCAGCTCCCGCTGTCGTGAGAAGTCCATCTCAGTCTAAATAATGTTGTAACTTACAGTATAAGTTGGAGTAATATTCAAGAAGACACAACAGATGCCATTATTAGAGAAACAATTTGTTGCATCTTTGTAATTATAACTAGAAGAACATCTTGTTATAACAACAAAGAGTCTTGCAAATGAAAATGCACTGCATTCACCAAAACAAAAAAAGAATCTCTGTTATCACTTAATATCTCATGATTACGAGATGTGTACAATGATTGGAATTATGAGTAACTATGAACTGATGTTGTAGATTAATCTGCTCATGTAAAAGGGGGTACATTGAGTTTTTGTTTAACAGCTATGTTTTAGTGTTGAGTGTAATATTTGTGCAGTAAGCTGTTAAAGAGAGATAACCGTCTATCACCATCACAACTCATAAGATCAGACGCTAAATCAGCGTTATGCAATCAGTCAAGACACTACTGTTGACTAGTTGTTTCATTGGATTGCATACAAACACCTTGGGTTAAAGTTTTTACCTGCTGCCAGCTGTTGATAGCAAACACTGCAAAAGCAAGAGCTATATTGTTTGTGTCTGTAAGTTTAAACATGTTTCAAAGATGTCACCAATTCCTACAGTGACAGCTCTCAGCCAGCTTTGACTTGCAAGCTGAGTAGGCTGACAGGGGGCATTCATTAGCACATAAACTGCTGAAACATGTAGAATTTGCAACATGATGAAAAAGGCTAATTATGTACACACAACACAAGCTATTAATAAGTCAAAATATAAATGCAGTTCATTTAGTAAGGCTATATTTTGGGACCTGGATCCGATTTTGGCCAAAAATCACGCTCAAAGTTTGTTCGATAATACGTATATTTGAAACAGTAATTCAATTTGTAATTATGAGATACAAAGTCAAAATTACATGAATATTTTCTATGAATGCAATACAATTTCATATGCTAAGAAAAAACAAACAAACAAGAAAACCTTACTTGCTCTCTTGGTTGTGATTGGCCAATGAGCCCAGTACCAGACCACGAATGCAGCACACTCTCATGTGCACCTCAAACGACACAGCTTGTAAAGAGAAACACTGGGCGGGATGGCCGGCCTACTAATGGAGTGAACCAACAGGATTTGTTGGAACACATTTACCAGGACACACAACTGTTGTCAAGGTAACAAGATAAAAAAAAGTTGTGATCTCAAGATGATGGACTTAAAAAACAAAAATCCTGGCTGCCCTCAGGTTCTCAAAGATACCCACCCTGCCCTTAAAAGTTCAAAGAAGACTCTTTGACGATGTCCATTTTTTTTCCAAGGACTCTTTCTTTCCTCCCAAAGGTATGAAAAAAACAACAACAAAAAACTCATTGCTAAACTGACAGAGGAAGTGCCAAAGGAAGTTGAGAGAAGTAAAACAACACTTGAGTAGCATAGTCACTTTAACTCTTACAAAACATAAAAACCCGAAAGTGTGACCATGACCTATCTTACAGGGTTGGACTTCTATACAAGCCCTAACAAGTTGGATTCTAATCATTACTCTAGCAGCTCTCTATTAGTACCATGGAAAAAACCTCTACAGCTGATAATCTATGTTTAAATCTTTAGAAATTAAAAACCCACGATATCAAAATACACAGCACAAAATATCTGAGGTATAAGATGAAAAATATCAGCTGTCATTTTATTTTAATTCTTTTTTTTTGTACTTCTCTCTTAGGAGATGCTGAAATGATGCACAAACTGCATGTATTGCAATACCCAGGCCTCAGTAACATCTCTCCTCTGATTCATTCACTCACACACTTGCTCACATACACACTTTCTTTCTCTCCTTTTGGAAGGTTGAGTATAGGTCGGAGGTGTTGCTAATAGGGTGCGAAGCGGCTGTAGCCTCCCCGGTATATACTAGCTTGGAGAGAGGACAGCACTAGCCCCACGTCGTCAGCATGGCTCCGAGTTTTGGCATCTGTTAGCGGGGTGAACGTATTCTGAAACACACACATACATGCATGGACAAACACAACAACACGCGCGTGCGCACACACACACACACACGCACACACAGGCAAATACACCCACGAGAAAAGGCAAAAACACACATACATTGAAACACCAAGGTACGCATACAGAAAGGCATAAACATACACACACACACACACACACACACACACACACACACACACACACACACCTTGTTAGCCCCCCTCAGTCCTGCACAAACTACAACTAAAGTTTCAACATTACATTACCGTTATTCCAGTGCAAACCCATGGGGGATGAAAAGACCAATGACCGGAGCAATCGTCATGCAGCAAGCACAGCGAGACGCTTCATGCCAGGGGTACATGCCAACAGCTATGTGAAAGAAATCCAGTTAATACAACCATGAACAAGAGGAGGAAAAGATGAATCACAGAAATCAAGTCAAAAAGGTGATTTTAAGCAGAATGTGAACCAGGAAAGGCTGAATCTTTTGGATGGATCATGCTGGTTTTTACTGGGAGGAGGTGATGGAGATTGAGGCAACTTTTACCAACAATCTTTTTAGATGTATTATGAAATGTGCTTTGTGTCTGTGAAGTTCATAATTGAAAAATGCTTCATCTATGTGTGTCCAGATAAAAGTGCATTTATCAGTATTTTTACCAAGCCTTTTTATCAAGCTGCAAATCTTGATAAATACCGACCCATTTTGGAGCTTTTCAGAGTAGTTAAGTTCGAACTGGCCAAACATTCTCACATGATATATGTTTGTTCCTACTTTTAGAAGAGTAAAAACATTTTATTGACTTTATTCATCTAGGAAATGACTCCTATCTCAGGCCTATCTAACCCTCACTTTGACTGCTTTTGGTTTGGTGATGTTGCTTCTGTCTTCATTTGATGGTAAGGGTGCTTTGATAACTGGCAAGGAGAGGACTTGTGCTCAAACACATAGCATGTGTCTTAGAGGCAGATGTTAGTCAAACAGTGTTTACTTGCTGTGGAATGCAGAGTGTGGGTACAGGTTGCTCTGGCATGCTGGAATTATACTGCTGGAGCTTCTCAGTGTCCAGGGCTCGACTCAACAAAAACCATGTTATTGAGAGGGAGCCCACCTAATGACACTGGACTTGCCTACACTCTGACACAATTTCATTTTGAAAGTTCCAGTTTGAAAGTTTTCTTTGGTAAGGCTGGTCAAGAGACTATTGGGTGAAAAAGTTTCTCATATGAGTGGGGTTGCTAATTTAGTGAATATTCGTGAGATGCAGCAGGGGAAGAAGAAGAAGGACAAGTAGAACTGCTTTATTAATACCAAACAGGAAAATTCAAATTTAGTGGAAGCACATATTTAGTGATGGTGACTAGACTACTGACTGGGCCGTGGCATTCAGATGAAACTGCCAACAAAGACAGTTGGGCCACCCACTGTGGCAGTGCCAATGTAGATATAAAGTCTGGTTAGGGAATTGTGTGGAAAAATTTTAGATAGCCAAAAGTGGGGCTATCTAGTAGTATTTGTAGGAGCGAGAGAAACCGAGGGTTCATCCCAATGCACATCCACTTTTCTTCACTTTCGCCTTTTCTTTGCATCTTAGTCCCTTCCACTGAAGATGCAATTTTCAGCCTCACATGTGAATGAATGGAAATATTTATAGACAATTATAATGTGTTCTCCCCTCCCTCATTCAAAGTAAGAATAACAGATCATGAAGAAAGTTATTTATTGTCCTTTTGTTTTCTAATCTGATCTGTGACCTATGACAGTTAACGCAGATCCACTATAACTAGATGGTGAAGCAGAAAACAAACAAACAAAAAAATCTGTTGTTTGTCTGTTCACTTTGGTAGAAAACTGCAGTGATGCAGGTTCAAAGCATTCTGATGAGCAGCAGCATCCAGTCACTAACTGATTTCTAATAAAGGGGTATGTTGGTCTGAGAAAAGACTTCCACAAGGGCTGCTCTCATGTGTCCTTGTTCATGAAGCTTCATGAATAAGGGGATTGGATTGTCCTTGGTGATTGTGGACTGGAATGCTTTCCGGGTCAAAGCGATCAAATAAGGAAACTGGGAAAGGCACAGTCTGATACCCACTGCAGGGCTTCCATAGTTTGTGTCATATTTTGCCACGCGCAGTGACAAATGGTAATGATGTAGCCATGTATGATGATAATGGACAAAACTAAGAAATAAAACCTTAGCTGAAAAAAAAAATTGTTTGTAGCAGTAATACACAGTAGCAGAAGGAACAAGAAGTGTTGAAAATGTGAGGCGTGGCTCCTCATTGGTATATTGATATTTTAAATCTTATTTGATGCAAGAATCTTCCTTTTATTTGCCAACATTCATTAAATAGTTTGGTGATTAATTAGACAGTAGTTGAGCCTGGATTTTTGTTCAGTTTGGAATCCATTGGTTGTGTCTAACCAGCAAGTTCCAACAATCCTTCCCTCCAGTCCGCCCAGCTTTCTTACTCATTTCTTTCCTCCCTTGCCTCCTCCCTGTGGCTGCGGCACCACGAGGGATTTAATTATTAAAATGACTAATTATTTCATTACCAGGGAGTGCAGGGTGAGGTGGTATCCACCAAATTAGAAATATAATAACTAACATGGACTGGGCTGCCAAGGCATGAAGACATTCATCACCTTTTACAGGCGGGATTAATGTGTCATTTGGACTGCTGTTAGCAGCACAGACAAATTCAATTAAGTTTAAGAGAGGAGATGTCAGCGCTGCAGAAAAACTCATGCACGGCAACTGAAGGAGAGAATGCAATGGGGGAGGGGGGCAAAAAGGAAGAGATGAAGTGTGTGTGGAGATTTTGGAGTGTAGTTGGTGAAACTGAATGTATAGCTAACAATGAAATTGTTTCTAGTAAATGAACCAATAGACAATAGAATTTCAAAGCAGTGTTATTAGGGAAGGCCTGTTCGTTGGACACATTTGACATAACCTGCATGTTGTACAGTCAACTCAAGTTGTCTCTGCCTTTGTCATGAGGGCTGTCATATGGTAGCCAAATATTAATTGCATCTAATTCTTTCATATATAATGCTGATGATGTCATGCATAGCAAGTTATCTTTAAAAATGGCTATCAAAATTAGTGATGGTCATTATGGATCCCACAGTCTTACAAATGATGGAAGCACATTTTTTTGTGTGTCCAGTTGTTTCCACCATGTTACCTAAAATTGCCATACAGGCAATGTAATGTTAATGTAATGTTATGTGTGTGTGCAAATACAATAAGGCGTGTGTAATGTCATATATTTACATATACATATATATTAATGTCATATTTCAGCATGGCTCCAAAGATAAAGTTAACCAAGATGTTGCAATATGTTATTGGTAACATACATTTTGACAGCCCACAAACTCAAATGTTGCTCAACATTAGCACTATAGTGTCCACATGCACTGCGTCTTTGGTCTACAAGAACAAAAAACGGGGTAACGTAGTTTCTTTGAGTGAGCAATGAGTAAAAGCTAGTAAATGCCACTTGAACTACTTGAGAAACTAAAACCATGCCAAATATATGTAAACATGACTGATGTTTAAACACCATGCTGGTTCCCTTCTTAAGTTTCCGTTTGTCAATAAAAAGAAAAAAAATTTCCACAATAAACATTTCATATCTTATGTGGTGCACCTGATTTTAGGTTGTAGGCTACGGGTTGTAAATAGCAAAAGATTTTTTGCCTTCTCAGATAACACTGGTTGATTGTTATTTATAACTTATTACTAGTAAATGTTACAGGGATTTGAGAGGATTTGATAAACAGACTCAATACTGGGTTTGGATTCAATAAAATGGTATTGCATCCTGCCCTAAATGACCTTTTTGGGCATCTGCCAAGTGGCCAAGGGGTGATTTCTTTTTGGAAAGCAAAAGAGCTCAGTTGAAAGTAGTGCAGTGTGCTCATAGGGTGTGCTCCAGTTACTACGATATCATGCCTCTCAGCTTCTCTGAGAAAGTTTTTGGAAGGGTGCTGGAAAACAGACTCTGGCCAATTGTCGGATCTCTATTTCAGAAGGTACAATGTGGATTCCATTCTGGTTATGGGACAGTAAACCAGCTCTTTATTTGCAAGGATACTGGTGGGGCAAGTTTGCCTAGTCCAGTTTACCTGTGTTGTATTCTTGAAGAAGGCCGTGTCTCCCTGGGTGTCCTGTGGGGAGTGGGGGCACCAGGGCCACTGCTACATGCCATCTGGGCCTCGTTTAACCAAAGTGGGAGCTGTTTCCGTATTTTCAGAAAAAAAGTCAAGCATGTACCTGGCTCTGTCAGGGTTGTACCTTGTCGTCAATTCTATGTGTGATTTTAATGGACAGAATGAATGGGGCTGTTGTGATATGTTTACCTCAGGATTAGATCTCTGCTTTTTGCTGACAATGTAGTTCTAATGGCTTCATCAGAAGGTTATGGCCCCGTGCAGGCCCAAGTGAAGGAGTTCAGGTACCTTGGAGGTCTTGTTCTCGAGTGAGGGTAAGATGAAACGCAACTACTGAAGATGCTGTATGTATGTAGTGTGTGTATATACACACTGCTGTGGTGAAGCAGGAACTTAGCTTACAGGCTTAGTGCCTACAAGACCAAGGTGAAGAATTGGAAAGTTCTACATTAAGGTTAGACATAATTCTGCTCTAAAAATATATTAGTTATCTTTGCATTTGATAGGTCAACTTTTACTGTCATCATCTTTTTATGTTTTCTAATGTTTAAATGTAAATGTGACCACTAAAATTCAGGTGTCAAAATAAAGGGATCAGGATTATGTTGCCATTACCCTACTCAACAACACCAGATTTGGGAATTGGTCGATTAGCCTTATTCTCACTCCACTCAAGCCTGTGAACCTATCAAGTATAGCTCGAAACAACGTAGATACAAGCATTGACATGCACTGCAAAAGAAGAGCCTAATTCAAACATATATTTTGTAGACACACTTTTGGAGCTTAAAAAAAGGTTTGTTTTTAGATACTTTTCAAATGATAGGTGGGATGATGCATGACGTGAAGAGGAACAGGAATGGAGAACAGAGATGTGTAGCAGGCATGATAGTCTTACCATGGCACCAACGCTGTATGTGGCTGCTGGAGTGAGTGTGTGGTTGTAGGGGTCGGCAGCATATACTCGTCCGTAACTGTAGAAGCATACGAAATACAAGTCATTAGAAATTCTGAACATTGAATTCATAATGACATTGCAAAAGTCAATGTTTTACAGCCTGTTTTAGCTGATTGTTCAGCTCACTGAGGCGCAAGAAAAAAAAAAGTTGAAACCTGGAAATATTTACAACTCTAGTTCCAAGTTGGGACGCTGTGTAAAATGTTGATGAAAACAGATTTCGATGGTTTGCAAATCTTGTAAACTCTGTATTTAATTGAAAGTAGTGCCAAGACAACATATCAAATGCTGAAACTGAAAATATTTTATTGTTTTATGAAAAATATATACTCATTTTAAATTTGACTCCAGTTTCCGGAGTTCTGAAAGTGAAATGTTGTCCCTTTCTTGCCTGATATAAGATTTCAGCTGCTCAAGAGTTCTGGGTCTCTTTTGTCCTATTTTTCATTTCATAATGCACCAGATGTTTTCAAAGGGTGGCAAGTTGGGACTGCAGACAGGCCAGTTTAGCACCTGGACTCTTCTACTATGGAGCCACGCTGTTGTTAGAATGTGGTTTGGCATTGTCTTACTGAAATATGCAAGGCCTTTCCTGAAAAAAATGACATCCACTCTGTATCTATTGTTCAGCATTAATGGTGCCTTCCCAGATGTGTAAGCTACCTGTGCCATGGACACTTATGCCTCCCCATACCATCACTGATGCTGGCTTTTGAACTGCGTGCTGATAACAAGCTGGGTGGTCCCTCTCCTCTTTAGAGCGGAGGACATGCCGTCCATGATTTCCAAAAAGAATGTCAAATTTTGATTCGTCAGACCATAGGACAGTTTTCCACTTCGCTTCAGTCCATCTTAAATGGGCTCGGGCCCAGAGGAGTTGCCAGTATTTCTGGATCATGTTTATGTATGGCTTCCCCTTTGCATTGTACAGTTTTAACCTGCATTTGTGGAGGCAGCAACAAACTGTGTTCACAGAAAATGGAGGTGATTTTGAGCCCAAGCAGTGATTTCCACTACAGAGTCATGTCTGTTTTGATCAAGGCCATCCAGAATTGGTTTTGGGCTTTGTCTCTTTTGTGCAGAGATTTCTCCAGATTCTCTGAATCTTTTAATATTATGTACTTTAGAAGTTGAAATCCCCAAATTCTTTTAATCAATTTTAAGCTGAGGAACATTCTTCTGAAATTATTGAACTATTTGCTCACGCAGTCTCTCACAGAGTGGTGAACCTCTTCCCATCTTTACTTGTGAGAGACTCAGCCTCTCTGGAAGCTCTTTTTATACCCAGTCATGTTACTAACCTGTTGCAAATTAACCTCATTAGTTGGGAGATGATCCTCCAGGTGTTTTTTAAGCATCACACAGCTTTTCCAGTGTTTTGTTGTCCCTGTCCCAACTTTTTTGAAATGTGTTGCTGCAATCAAGTTTAAAATGAGCAAACATGTTTCATAGAAAAATACAATTTCAGTTTCAACATTTGATATGTTGTCTTTGCACTATTTGCAAACATCAAAAACTGTTTTTATCAACATTTTAAACAGCATCCCAACTTTTTTGGAGTTGGAGTTGTGGTATAAATTCGATATTTTTTGTCAAAATTATAAGTTACTAAGAAAAAAATACGAGATGACAAGGGATCATTTTTGCATACATTAACATTTAGAGAGATGAGATAGCACGTCAAAATTTGGGTGTTGTGAGTACAAATTATTTTGATAAGTACAAATTACTACCTCAATGATTAGATAAATAGACTTACTGTGTCATAATTGATGATTTGACAAGAAGATTTAATGTTTGTCATTACTAACAATTCCTGGATATATTTAACAGGCCCTCCAAATGAAATGCCAAAATATCTTGTTATTGCCCTCTGGAACAATACATATAAGTGTTTCCTGATCTGATGCTCCCATCAGCAGGACAGCATCATTTGTCATTGCCTTCCAAGACAAATCACTGTTTCAAAAACAAAACAGATCTGACTGGTTACAGTTTGGTTAGGTTTAGGCAAAACTGCCTTGAATAGCGTTTGTGAAAGCTCATGGTTTCAATTTAAATCACTACAGTGTTAGGAGAATTTGCTGAAACAGGTGGAAATTAGATTCTACATCTTAGAGCCATGGCTAAGAATTTAACGTTTGTCCTGAGGGTGGTGGTCGAGGAAAGGACATTAAAGATTAAAACACTCTATGCTGGGTGTGGTCAGGGGCTAAACAGACTTATATCTTCCGACATATAGAGGCCAGTGCAGCTATGTGATTCTGCCCTTTTTTAAAATTTATTTAATTAAAAAAGTCATCGTCTGGGGAGCATGAATGTGCTCAGCAGTTTTTGACAGCAGATTTGATTATGAAATCTTGTGTTCAGAGTTGGCTTTAAAGTAGCAAAATCTGAACTACCATCAAAAATGCATTCGCACTGTGGGGAACCATAAATTTAATGGCGATGAGGTAGTTAAATTACGATATTTCTTTTGTGTACATGTATACTTTCTGGCATGATAGTGGCACAAGAATAGTAGTGTGGAGATTTGTACGGATCAGAGTTTTGGGTGGACCAACATTTTATTTGTCGATAAAACTAATTTCCTGCCAAAAATTAACAAACAAACAAAGCGTGTTTTACAAGCACCCTACAATTCTCTAAGAAATACGGTGTGGTTAGCAAATATTAATCATACCTATAAAACCAATATACAACACATTTCTAAAACGTCATGCATCAGAAAAAAGTACCCCTCTTACAAGTACAAAAACATGCATCCTACAAAGACAAATATTATATATGTGACTTTTAGCACAATCTTTCTGCCATGCTTCTGTGCTCAAGATTTTCTTACAGATGTCCTGAGTAATTCATTCTCTTAAACAGCAGGTGGCGCTTTGAGGCAATTTAAATACAGTGGGAGGTTGAGCCATAGTAGAGCAGAGCAGAGCAGAGTGAACAGCTGAAACCACAGTTGGAATTTAGTAAAAACATGGTGCTACTCAATACATGCTTTAATATGTTGAGCACATCTGCATGGGGCTGTGTATCTGGTAGGATTACTTTACAACCTATAATATTGAGCTATTAATAATTAAATGCACACTCCCAGAGATGGCCATTCATACAAAAAATGTTACATTAAAAAATATACGCAAGTTAAAGCAATGGCCACCATGAGACATGTATTATTTAGATGTGAAAATTGGAATGCTGTATTTTCTTTGCAAAAATTTGTCAGTAAAAGTGAAAATGAAAATGTATGGAAGGAAAAAAAAAAAGTACTGAAAAATACAGAGCAAAGTGTAACTGGAATTCCTTGCAGCAGTCACAATTAATCAAGACAGAGACAGAGTTCACATAATAGAGAAAGAAAAACAAACCACAAAGCCCCATGAAAATAGACTAAATATATAATCACAGCAATGACTTTTCTATTTTTAGAAAGAACTAGAGAGCAGCAGTGTTTATTCCAAGTAAGCAGTCATGCTGTGACCAACCAGCCATCCACCCCCCTTCCTCGCCTCCATGTCCTAGCCTAGTCATGATAAGGGCCAATCAGGGGCCAGAGCCTGTGCCCATAATTGAGCTGATTTGCATAGCAGCCCAGTGGTTGAAGCGATTAGAAGTTAATCCCGATTAGTTTTGGACATTGCTATTCACCATGGAGCCCCCTCAACACCCACACTCAGCCCAGCACTGCATTTGACCTATCTTATCTCGCAGTGCAGAGCCCTAACCCATCATCACGTGTGTGTGTGTGTGTGTGTGTGTGTGTGTGTGTGTGTGTGTATGTGTGTGAGAGAGAGAGAGAGAGCGAGAGAGAGAGAGAGAGGGGGAGAGAGAGACAGTGTATATGTGAAATAGTGTGTGTTAAGCTGCAACTACAACACAAATTCAAATGCAATTTGAGTCAAATGCATTTTTAAAATGACCCTGGGGTGAAAAGATAAACATGGAAACAACATTTTCAACAGCTCTACAAAAATGGTTGGGAGCTTGGACAAATGCACAAGGTTTTTGATAGAGTAAATATTTAGGGAAGAAATGAATCTTTTCAAAAATGCCCATAATAATAATTCCAAAAATAAAATCTTTCAACTATCTAAAGATTTGCAATCTGATTGTGTAAAACTGCAGTTTTCTTTGGTAATTTGGCCAAATAATATTATCTTGAGAAAGTTCCCTTTGAGACAAGTAGCAAGTACTCACCATGACAGTGCTAACATGCTGATGTTATATAGGGATAATGTTTACTATGTTCAACATCTACCTCGCTAACATTTACTAATTAGCACAAAACAGCAAACATACAGCTGACACTGATGAAAATGTGTCCATAAACCAATGAACTGACCAGATTATATGGCTTGATAAAAAGTTGAGGCATCGTCAAAGTAATAACAATTCAGGGGAACATGAATGTGTCAAATTTCATCCATCCAATAGCTGTCAGTTGTTAAGACTGAACCACGAATATCAGCCTCACAGTGGTGCACATGGCAGTCAGGGGATCACTAAAATGATTAGCATTCATCCTCTTAGCAAAAAATAAATAAAGCTAAGCTAACCACATCGTAACATCATGGCTCCACACTTAAAACACATACATGAGATTTATATCAATCTTTTCATCTCACACTCAGAAAAAAACAAATAAGTGCATTTGCTGAAATGTTAAAATATTTTGTTGAAGAAAACAATGATATCATAGGAAAATATCTCATCTTCTGTTGATAAGCAAAGGTAGCCAAAGCAAAATGAATAGGGTCAACCCAGCTACGATTTGTATTTCATGTTTCCATCTCTCCTCCTCTATCCCAACTTATTCTCTCCACTAATGACAGAAGTGTTCAGATATTTGTACTCATCAGGCGCTTTCTAAAATTAACATTCAAAACACTTTCAGCATCTCATTTGAGTGACACTGTTTAAGGTGATTTGTGTATGTGTTGGCGTATGTTTAGAACTGAGACCTGACAGCCCCCATTTTCAGGAGAGGTAACATTTGGGCCACAAAGCTTGAGCACATGCTGTGCACGTTTTTTGAGGTCCAGACACTAGCATGGCCGGGGCATTCTTTTTAAAAGCAAATTAAATCATGATGGCCAAATAAATGACCTTATTACAAAAAAATGTCAGCAAGGGGGAAGTAATTCCTGGATTCTGGAAAGGTTCCTGTTCTGGTAAAGGGCCAAAAAGCGTGTGCTTGCCCATGTGCTCATAATGTGCTTGTGTGAGTATTTCTGCAATGACTTTGTATTGGTTTGCATACCGCATAAGTGAGACTGGTTCTGGTCAGGCCTCATGAAAGCAGCTGTTGTCCACAACAATCTACATCAGCAGCATCAACATCTGTGACCCTCGTGGCATGAACATAGCCCACATGGTGCCCCACACAGAGGGGCACATCAAGGCTACACAAGCAAGTACACAAGCCAGCCCTTAATGCCAGACCAAGGTAAAACCTCCCTGCCGTCCTCTTGCAAAAGAACTGGAGAATGTGCTAGTAAACAGGTGCCTGCTTACACGACCAGCAGACACAGCTGGCATGACAACAACATTGTCATTAATGTGGAGTCCTGTTTGTGTCAACCTGATGAATGAAATGAATGAATGAAAAATTAACTTTCCTTTTAGCTCTAGTTTGGTCTCATGAGAAAAATATGTGGTTCTTTAGCTGCTAAATGCTCCACATGCTATCCTGTAACCACACCAACAGTGCTGCCCAGGTGTACCAACACAAACTTGAGTATGCTTCTACTGCACTCAGTTGGGAAGTTAAGCCACTGGTCAAACAGCATTCAAATATCCAAATGCTCACAATCAGACAACATTCAACTGTGCATACACCACAAAGGTATGGAGTTTATGAGTAAAAAGATACAGAGCCTAATTTACTCTCATTGTATTTATATTCCATTCATTGTATGCATTGTATGCAACTCAAGTTCTATTCAAAATGCTCCGCCTTGCATGATGAACAACTTCATATAAGGTCATTATAATGTACCATTAATTCATTATTTTGAAATACATAATGTAAATACATAAGTCTCAAAACATGTTTTGCATTTTGAAGTCAATGCAGCCAACAGAGTGCATTGTTTTATGTGGATTGAAATGTTAATCATGTACAATATATACATGAATCAACATCATACCAATCAACATCAAGGCTATAGCAATGACATGCATTTTCCTCAGGAGGTGCTTCTCCAGTTATTCCTCATGTCACCTAGCTTTAGGTAGAAGGTACTGAGGCAATGGAATAATCTTCTCCACTTCTAATATTGGCTCTCCCTTAATTCTTTCTTGGCAAATGTATCCAGTGTCATCATTCAAGCACGATAGCTTATTTTTAAGTGAAACTACTGTGTACCTACTTTGCCTGCTAAAATATTAGCTGCTCTATTGTCTACAGCTACGACCCTCTCTGAAAAAAAAAAAAAAAAATATCCAGAACTAGATGGATGGTATTTCTGCCATCCAAGATTGTTAATTCAAACCAAGCTTACAAAAAAAAAAATGAAATTGGGAAAGTAAGGCAGAAGATGAATAATGAATCAAAAGGGACAGACATCTGCAAGTTCCATGCAATTATAAACTAAAATTACACAGCAGTGCTTACTAATTTAACACAAATTATTAATTTTGTTATGAATATATCTATTATTAATAAAATGGTGAGCAGCATATGGGAGATAAAAAACCCTAAAATATAATTTCAGCCCTAGAAACCACTATTTCAACTCCAAGTCCTTTTCCAGTGTTCACTGAGCATATTTCCACTAATTAACCAGATCTATGACTCTATGTTGTAATTATTGGGAAGGAAGCCTCAAGACTTTAACAACTGCAACCTGCAGTTCAATCTGATGTAACAGCCCTATAATAAACTTAGTGAAGCTTGTAATGTTGTGTTTTTGTTGAGGCTTTCTCAGGGAAGTACTGAATGATGAGTATTCAATGATTCAGCGCCAATGTCTCTTTGCGTTTTGAGCGTGTACGTTGTGGTGCTGTTGCTATGGATATTGCTAGGGATTGGTATATTAAATGTATTGGGTAGGTGTCGGGTAGGGAGATAATTTCGACAAAAATGGATCTGGGTAATCCTGCTCATTAAATAACCAGTGTTAACCAGTGTAACCAACTCTGTCAGCAGAAATGAAAAATGTTGATATGAGTTAGTTTAGCAGATAAGGTTCCTCGACACAACACCATGTTTTTTTTTAATTCAGTTTAACAGTTTTAAGATTACTGGTTTCTACAATATCTGTACATAACTACTACAGTATAGTAGAGGTTAAGGAAAGATTGTGTGGTAATGGCAAATAAATTATGGTTAATGTATGAATAGATAGATTAGAAAAAATATTTTTTGTCGTCACCACAATATATTTCTTACATACGATATGTCTTATTATATGTATATTTTGAAAAATGCTTCCCATATTTCTAATCTTCTCCTGTTTTAATTTGGAGTTGATGGTGTTTGCTTGTTCCATGATTGGATTGGATTCTGCAGAGCCCTTGTATCATATGTTACAATCATGGAACAGGCAGGCCTATACACAGAATTAAACAATACAATACATCCAAAACACCTCATGGAACAAACAATGACAGAAGAAACATTACACTCCACAAGCACCAGATCATTTATGTGGATATGATTTGATCCCTTTATAAAATGATCTCCATCATGACCTAATGTAATTGACAGTAGCTGACAGTGATAGGCAATATGGCAAAGTAGAATCATTAGAAATAACCAATGAAAATGGAATCTATGTTAAGAACAGAAATTCAGCTTGGGTTTTTATTTGACAATTCACAGTACTTTCATTACAAGACATTCAACTAATTGTTAAACAACAATATTTGTATAACACACTCTTTTAAAATATACCAAGTCTAAAATTATGCATAGTTAAGGACACAGCCACTTTGATTGACAGCTGTCTGCTGGCTGTCGGCTCCAAACACGGAGCTCATACAGTCACTGAACTTTGGTTGTGTTTGTGATGTTTTTGCCTTTCGGATAATTGCCATGCAAATACCATATAAATAACATGGTTGCTGAATTGTTGTTGTTGTACTTAACAGAGTGCCCGAAAAGTCAGTGCTCCCATTTTTTTGGTTAAGCTAATGAATTAGCCTCGGGTTAAAGCCCTCCAGCGAGATGCCGCCAGCTGTGTGAAGTCTTTGTCTGGGATGTCTGCGGTGTATTCTCTGTGTGTTTGTTCTCAGTGTGCTGTGTTCTCAGTGCGTTTGTGGAGCTGCTTGTTGGCAGTGGAGATTGATCTAATCTACTGATGCTAACTGGAGGGTACAGCCACAGTTATTGCACCGAAGTCAAAACCTAATAGAGAAGTATTATAATTCATGGTGTTAATACTATTGAATGTTTTACTTCCTTTACTTTTTTTATGTTAACGTAATGTTATGCTAGACTTCTCTTCTACTTCTCTAGGTATGTCAAAAAGTGGTGAACTGTGTGCAAATACCACAAGGGGTGTGTAACTTCAAAATATTAATGTGACAGCATGGTTCCAGAAATAATTTAACCTAGATGTTGTAATATGTTACTGTACCAATGCGCCATCTCTTTGTCCATTTTTGGTTTAGCTGGGAGTTTGGTGGAGTCAGGCACAAGATAGCAACAGCGGAGCCACCCACAATGAGCTTCACAATCCCTCTTAAGAAGCATATAGTTGACGTCACGGAGACTATATCCATGTTTTATATAGACTACGGTTTGAACACACAGACCAACCTCTAGGGTTTAAAAATGATGCTGAACCGGAAGTGCCATAAACTGCAGTTCCTCGAATGGCCACTTGAGGTTGGCTCCAGAAGGGAGTCAATCCCATTGACCCCTATGTTAAAAAGCCCAACTTTACAGCAGAAATAAACATGTTTACAGCTCAGAACAAAAACGGTTTTGGTGTATATAGCTTATTTCTCTTATGACAACTGTACGGGGGGTGAATTTTTATATACAGGAGCTTATGTTCGCCACAGTTATTAAACCAGCTGTACTGAGGTCAAAACTTAGAGAGACGTTATGTTTTATAGTGTTAATAGTTTTTTAAAAAGGCGTCTGTGTGAGGTGGGAAAATAATGGTCCATCATGTTAGTTAGCTAACATTATGCAATCTTATACTTGCCAGATGGACAATGTAACGTTACATAAAGTTAATGCTAGGGTTCTCAAGACGTCAAAAAGTGACAAGCAGTGTGCAAATACAATAAGGTGTGTGTGCATTCAAAATAATAATATCACCTTTCACCACATTCCAGAAATGACATTCACCTAGATGTTGTTATTGTTTGAGCTGGAGTTTATTATTGAGGTGATACAGAAATGTAAAATTTGACCACCCCTCATTGTAAGGCACTTTAATTTCATTACACTCAAGAAACTGACTGAGGCTGACTTATAATGTTATACTTGCATTTCAGGAGGAACTGTGCAAAGTAGCATAACAAGTACCGAAGTGGGCCGGAACCACAGGGTTAGCCAGTGAGCTTGGTAGTTTCGAGCTCATTGGGTGTTTTTGAGCAAACAGGCTTCACTCAGCTCCTCCCTTGCTCCACCTCTTTGCCCATATTTGGTTTAGCTGGGAGCTTAGCAACATCATGTACTGCCAAGATGGCAACAGCAGACTCGCCCACAATGGGCTTCAAAATCACTCTTCAGAAACCTATGTGTGATATCACAGTGCCAGCATCCATGTTTTATATAGACAGAGTTTGGTCTGCAGTTAAATGTCCTTGTGAATACACTGCAAGAGTCACTGCACTGTATATAAAGCCAGTGAGGCCTTGGTCAAACAACACCTTGATTATTTTACCATCTATAGGTCATTATGAAACACAATAATAATGAATCTCATAATTTGTCAGTGACAGTTTATATCTTACCTGTCACTGTATGCAGCAGCTGTGGCAGCAGTAGGCTGGGCATATCTGTAGGCAGCATAACCACCCTGTAAACACACACACACACACACACACACACACACACACACACACACACACACACACACACCAGAATACAGGTAAGAATAAAGACTGTGAATGTAGCATTATGAATATTCTTCTCTAACAGTTGTCATAAAAAAATGTAATAAACATGTTTTTGTATAATGCATGGGATAGCAGCATTCAAATACTAATATTACAAAAAATATTATTTTTAAATCTGCCATTCTTGCTTTTTCAATTTCTTGTAGACTTTGAGATCATGAATGCCAAATATCTGTAATGAGTATAAATATATAGTTTCCTTCTCTAGGCAGATGCAGCATAAACACGTATATACATATACTGGACTGTATGTAATTTGTAACCAGATCCACAAACACATCTAAATACATTCATGACAAATTTTATGAGCCAGAAAATCTGTAGATCATGTTTTTAGTGAGTTTTACAAAATCACCGCTGTAGCAAGAAATTCTGAAATACACATACAGTATATTTTCTGTAAACTGTATTTCCCAACATGTCTAACAGTTGTTTCAAAGCCGTTTTAACATTGACAAAGTCTGGTGGTAAAATGCTAAATCTTTTTAGCAAATTTGCTGGCCAAGGCAGCCAAATTTACCCTTACATTGCATGTAAATATCACATACGTTTCACATGCAAAATATCATATTTCACATGTGGATTGTCTTCATGTGTGAATAAATGTGGTAAACCACATGTGAAGTATGTGATTTGTTTACATCTGTGATTAAAATATTCCAATAGCTTTTCCATGAGACAAAAATATACAAAATGAAGTCTAAAAATATTAAAATCAGTCTGTCAACTAAATGTAAATCTTTATTGTACTTTTTTTTAAATATAGAACTCTAATAGAACTCTAATTGGACATGACCTCAGTGTTCAGTGGTTGCCCTGATGAAAGCAACCAGTTAGCTCCCTGAATTCTGTAAATGTGCCACTGCTGCACTGCTGAGAAGATAAAGAATAATGATGTTGGCAGCAGTAACCAGACTTGTGATTAAAGACTATATGCTTAGTAACGTGTGTCAATGTGCATAGAATTATAGCAAAAGGCTGTAAAGAAAAAGAGTTTGTAAATGTGGTGAGTCTATTAGATACTGTAGGTAAGGATTCAACTCTCTGACAGTGTTACTTTGTTTTTGTACTGCTGTATAATCTCCCAGAGCTGGAGGTGAATGGACAGCTGCAGACAAGCTGTGGTTGTGGTTGGCAGTGAAACCTGCTGCTGGCAAAGCTGACAAACCCACAGGCTTCCACTGTTATCATTGTTTGATTCACTGTCCCCACACAAAGCATAGAAGTTTCAAACCTGCTTTACTTTTTCATTGTCCCCATTCACATTTAAGCCAAAAGCCACCTGGGTTGCTGCAACATGTCCAATGAGTAGAGTAGCTCTGTGGTCCAATGGCCCTATAATGGTGATTGTATATTTTTAAATTCATCTGTGAGATTGATCAACTAAAAAACTGTAAAGGACAGGCTGTTTGATTTTCAGATTGAGGCCCTTAAGCTCCAAAGTTATGTTGAAATTTTGTTTTATATTTTTATTTATTTATTGTTTTAAAATTATTTTTATAGTTTTATTTCTCATTTTTATTTATTTATTTAGTAGAATTTGCAGGGACAATATATTTAAACATAATGAGGGACTGAGCAAGGACTATTCATGTGTCTCTGTATGTTTATAAATGAGAATTTAATCATAAATGCTGCGTACAGTATTAATATCAGTGTCCACTGTATCTGTTTAGCTATCTTGATATGTTGTACCTGCTTGGCTAGATAAGTCATTTTGAAAAAAAGGCAATTTTTACTCATCATGTTTTGAGGAAACTATTATACTATACTATACTATGATGAATATGAAAGTTTTGAATTAAATAATGGGAAGTCATGACTAACAACATGGGTTAAGACAAATGTAATGTAACTAAAATCATTTGACAAAATATTTTTCCATCATTTATTTCAACGGACCTGCGTTGTGCTTCAGTTGGTCTGCACGTGTTGCATGTGAACTTTATATGCATAAACTCAAATCACATTCAAATTCTGGATCAGGTAAAGAGTGAATTTGTAGGCTCTGAGAGGAATAAGGCAAGGTAATCCTCTGTCACCGGTTCACTTTCTAGAGGAGTATATAAAAAATCCTTTGTGAAAATAACATGACAAAGATTTTTTGCTTAAAAACAAATTTTTGGTAGAAATAATATTTAACTTATAGAATGTTTAACTGTATATGCTTTTCAGAGCCAAGAAAATATATTTCTTGCTTGTTTATGTTTGTTTATTTTTTATGTGTTTTGTTTTTATGCTATTCAAGTCTGAATCATTCTGGGAAACTAGCTGTAGTAGTATTTGTCAGCACTATGTCAAACTGCACTGCACCACATTGTCATCTAATACACTAAGTGAATCATGCACTGTCTCCAGACCTGCCGGATCAGTTCCTTCCTCCACACATCACACATCACAAGTACTAATTAAAACACACCAACTCCTGTAGATGCATACACATGCACAACATGTCACCAGCAGTGATCACACACAACAGTCACATGTTCAACCACATTATAGCATACACACGAATAAATAAATAACCAACAGAAGCTGTACGTTTTATACATCATTACAGCGATAAAACATTAAAGATGCACTAATCACTATTTTCACTTTTTATGTGGACAATGGATCAAATGATTTTCTGTAATGTGAACAGTGCAACTCTTCTTGTGATGAACCCACAGGATTATCACCAGCTCTCCCTGTCTTTTTAGCCTCTTTTAGCTCATTGTTTTATGGCCATCAGCTTTACTGTTTGCAGCAGCAGGCAGCTGTTCTATTAATGCAGCTTTATGGGATAAAAGATTTTTTACAGTCTATTGTATATTAGCATTGAAAAGGAGCCTCTAGTCATCTCATATATTTCAATTAAATGGGACACATTTTTATATTTTACTGGTAAGTGTGGTGGCTGAGACAGCTCAACATGGTTCAACTGGACAAAAGCAAGTAAATGAAATGAATAAAACACTGCACATGACAAAATGTACAGTATGTGAAATGTAGAAAAAAAATAAATAAAGGACACACAATAAATGTATAGTCTGATCCAAAAAAAAGTTGGTATGCTGTGTAAAACATAAATAAAACAGAAAGTGACATACTATATTCAAAAGAACATTGAAAACTGACAAACAAAAGACTGTGAAAGTTGTGGACTGATCCTTCATTGGTAACAGGTGATAGTATCATGATTGGGCATGAAAGGTTCATCCTGGAAAGACTCAGTCGTTCACAAGCAACAATGTTTCAAGTTTCACCACTTTATGAAACCTGTGATTGCATTAAGGACATTACTACATTCACTTGGGATCACTTCATAAAACCACTGATGGTAAACACAGTTCTTCTGCAGATGATTCCATTTTGTTTCTATTTGTGTTTTACACAAGCTTTTTTGGAGTTTTGGAGAAATGGTCCAAGGTTGAAGATGACCATGCGCCAAAGATGTTAGAAAATGTGCAAAAGATTTTTAAACCTATATTGGAGTGTAAATAGTGGACGCAGACAGGAAATAAGAAAAGAGAGAGGTCAGGAATGGCATGCAACCAAGGTCCTAGTCAAAGTCAAATGAGAACCATTGCTTTTACATAACTGTAGCCTAAAAACTCTTGGTCACCAAGGCTCTGTATTTATTTTAGTTTTAACATTCTAATTCCAAGATTCCAATACTATTGAAAATATTGTTTATACACCTAGAGTTAGCCTTCATTAGTTCTAGGTAGAAGTGTAGACTTGTGTCACATGATATTCAGTCAGACACAAGTCATGAACATGAACTTTGACTTGTCAAAATCCAAGATTGCAACCTGGCTTTGAAATTAAAAACAGTGGCTCTTGACTTCCCTGGGGCTGTAGCCTCCTGATTTGCAATGAATTCATACAGTCCAAGATAAAAAAAAATTAAATTCCCTGGCCTTAGATATAATTTGAATCAATCAACAGCAGCCAATCACGT
The DNA here is from genome assembly GCA_025331565.1 of Holacanthus passer. Classification (NCBI taxonomy): domain Eukaryota; kingdom Metazoa; phylum Chordata; class Actinopteri; family Pomacanthidae; genus Holacanthus; species Holacanthus passer. The sequence goes on along the minus strand of JAFREQ010000123.1, from coordinate 676,302 downwards.
TGCATGATCCACAGGTAAAGTCACACAACAACAGTATGCTGATAAAAAATGGATGGAAACACACAAAACATGTGTCAGAGAAATTACAAACAATCATAAATGTTACACTGGATCATTTTGCTTCCTTTTCAATACTAAAATCAGTCATTATTTTTGCAAATTTTATACACAAACTATTTTATGTTCTCTAACTCTTTAAAACGTTTGAAATGAAGGGGACATAATGACATGTATAGTGCATAGCTCTTTCTGCCACCATGGGTAAGAATGTACGAATATCTACATCTGCTTATTTATTCCATCCACTCTTGTAAGGTTGGTTGCTATCTTGTTTTACTTTTTTGGGGGATAAAATATAAGCACTTACATTACAGCTTGGTAGTCTTTCTGTACTGACCAGCAGTCTGTTGGGTGTAAATTGCACATGACTGAGAACCCCTGCTTTAATTTATCATAAAACAAAAACCATTTTTCTCTCATCCAGGCTCAGTGACAATTCCAGCACTTCTCACATCATTTCACCTTCCACCCTTCCATGCTCTATGACTGAGACAGTGTGTCTATCCATGACATGAGCAATATATTATTACCACTATAAACTGTGGAGGCGAGTAAGTGATACTTAGTGCGTGTGATGATGGGCCGTGGCAGGAAGATGAACAGGTTGGCCTGTGTTAGTCACCAGCCACTGTAGACTGTCACTCCTGACTGAGTGACTAATGGTAACCCTACAGCTCTGCCTGCAAGTGTGTGTGTGTGTTTGTGTGTGTGCAGATTGTGTAAGGAAAGGAGACTAATAGTTGTTGTGTATGTGCATATGGTCAAGGTCTGGAACTCCACACACACAATCTCACATAGGGAGGCTTCCAATTCATCATATTTGCTGATTCACTGAAGGAAAGTAAGGCTGAGCAGGACTTTTCCTGTCTGTCCATCCATCCTCACTGACTTTCAGTATTTTCAACAACACAGCTGCAGGCCCACACGCATGCTGTGGCACTGCCCTCAATGGCAACAGACAAAAATTTGACAACTTGCTGTGTTCACATGTTTCTTGATAGAGAAAAATCTCAAATAAAAGCTACTATTCAAACAACAGGGGAGACTTGTTGCTACCATTAACTAAGTTAATTAGGACCTGCTCCTACAAAAGGCTGGGTAAAGAGACATTGGGGGATAGTGGGTGACACTACCTGTTCCATAATAAAAATGTAATTAAATTAATTGCAACGTAGCACTAATTGCAGCAGCAGGACAACAAAGTCATATTAAATTTGTTTTTACAGCAGTGGGGACATCTGTGCTGAGTATAGCCCTGAGCAATTGTGGCTGTTCAAGTCATGCTGGCAAAACTTGAATATTTTGCCACAGGACAACAAAGCAAGGGAAAAATAAGTGATAAAAAATAAATGATTCATGGGTGAGGAACTTTTAATTTTACATTTGCCAGGGAACAGGAATTAGAAATAAAGGCCTGTCTCAAATGTAAACCTGTTTCAAATAAAGGCCCCAGCTTGCTGCTTATTCAATAAACATAAACAAACCATCAGGGCCTCTTGATCCCTTTGCTTATGAATATTAAATGTTCTGACTGCAGTATGACAATCACAATCAATCCCTGTGGCAGGAGCACAGGGGTTAGTGGGTAGGGAAGAAGGTCTAATGTTATGGGAGCTATCTAATCATCATCATCATCTTATGGCCACAACCATGTCACGATTCACCAGGGCTTGCCAGGAGTCTTTGTCCCTCATTACATTTGTAGGTCCTCAATTTCATGGTGTGTGTCTCTGTCAATAACGTCAATGTAGTTGAGTGGTCTTCATCCTCTATATGAGGGCACGGAAGTCTCCAAAATATAACATCCCATATGATCTGTTGTTCTGCCTGATAGCAGTGGACAGCAGACCTGTTCTTGCTGTTCTGCACTGTCACAAGAAGCCTGGTATATGTGCCATCAAAGGCAGCTCTTTCTACATGGTTCAGGTTTCTGCTCCATAGAAAAGAATGCTCTCCACACAGGCTGTGGACAAGGCCAGCGTTGTTGAATTTGAGATACTTGATTGCATGATGTTATAAAGCATGTTACATGCACTTCACGTTTGACCTTTGCATAGAAGCAAGATAACTGAAGTCACTGTCCTCATTAGGTACTGTGCAATCATTGCAACATATTGGCAGGTGACTTCCATTGTCATTAATGGTCATGTCCTCAGTCGTTATTGTGTTGAGAAACAGACCAACCTTGGCTGCAGTATTTTCAAGTGATGTTAACAAAGTCTTGTGCATCACACAGTTAGTCAGCTGTGAGGGCAAGATCATCCACATAGCTGAGATCAGTGAGATCAATGATGTGGTCTTGATCACTTCTGCTCGATGGGGAGGCTGTTGTCTTGGATGGGGTCAAGACACAAAGGAGAATGGAGCTATGGTATCTCCCAGAAGGATTCCTGTCATTGTTGGAAACTCCTTAGTTGGACCATTTGTGCTTTACACAAAGCTTGATGGGTTGTCATACATGGCAATGGCTTTGACAATCTCACCTTGGACACCATAATTCAAGAAAATGTGTAACATGATCTTTCACTATCACACTTTTACTATCAAACACCTTAGAGAAATCTACAAATACAATTGTTGCCTTTTGTTCAGAGATTCTAAGTTCTTCTGATTCTTATGATGCCAAGAATCTGCAGTAGTGTTGATTTTTGCGAAAGCTGCTTTTGTTCCATTGTAGGATGGGATCAATATGAGGGAAAAATCTGTTGAGTGGCACTGAGTTGTAGATCTTTGAGGCTAGAGGTGAGTATGATTACTCTGCAGTTCTGAGGCAGGTGAAGATCACTTTTCTTTGAAACTGGAGTTACTGAAGACTTCAAAAAGGCTGCTGGTTTGTTTTCTTTATATACCTGGTATCTCAATGCTACATTACTTTTTAAGGCAGTTTTTAACGTCCTCCATGGTAAATGGGCCATGCTGTTCAGTGGTTTAACCTGTGATGTGGATCACTGGGAGCCCTCTTGTTGGTTAAGGTCCCTCAGACCTGCCCAGGCAGCAGTATGATTGTTTTCATTGTAGATATTGAGTATGCTTCATCACGTGCAGCTTTAGCTGGTTTGAGGTTCCTTTCAGTATTACTAGTAGACCTTGACTGATATTTCTGCACTGCAATCTTCAGATGTACTCTGGCCATTGTTACCATCTCATTTAATGCAAAATGATTGTCTTCTTTCTCATTTTTGGAAGCAATTCCAGTGCTAGATCTCTTTTGGCAGTAGTCAGTGTCATGTACAGCACTGCTATTCTTGTCTTCAATCTTGCCACAAAGAGTGTTAAACCTGTTGTATGCTACAACTAGAGGTGGGCGGATTGATCCAAATATCGATAGTATCGATACTAAGTCGGTATCGCTATCGGATCGATACTAGCGTTGTGAGATCGATACTCAGTCAGTTTCGCTCTTGTATGCGCTGGTGCGGAATTTGCATGAGACAATTCCGTGGTTTAATAATGGTTATATGCACATGCATTCTAATGCTATTGATCCACTTCTTTCTAGCTACAATGTAGTCCACTTGAGCAATGTTGCCACAGGGACAACAATGTGTCCAAAGGTTATTCGCTAGGAAAAGACTGGTCTGACTAAAAGTTTGCACAGCTATCCTTGTTAGGACATGGCATTGACTTCCATTCATTGTGGACAGTCTAACCCAAAGCCTAACTGTAACCTTAACCAATTTATGCCAGGGAAACCTGACCTTAATCTAACCTTTCTAACATTCCTACCCTACCCCTAACCTCAATCAGAAAATTGGAAATTGTGTTTTGTCTCATTAGGACCTTACTGATCCCAACAGGGTCAGTGTTTATGCCAGAAAATGTCCCTAATAGGTAACAAAAATACAGACACTCTCACACAAACACAGACAAACGCACTCAAAAATACACACACCATTAGTGTGGATTTTACTGAAGCCTCCTTCATACTGGTTTATCTATTGCTGACGACTGCAGTAAGTATCATTTTTAAATACGTCCTCCAATGAAAGTCAAATTTCAACCTTGTTAACATGTGGTGCTTTTTTTAAAATGCCACAAGACATATCATGAGTTAGATAAGTAGTCAACGTCATGGCTGAGTATATCCAACATACAGCCAGGGTTTCATATGTCACATACCCAAGGAATCATGTCACTTGTGGGATAGGGCCACGGTGAAATGAGCCAGTATCAGAAAAAAACAAGGTGCAGCTACATATCGGTATTTTGCAAGTTAAGTTTCACCATTTTCAAATCAATTGCAAAGACATGTTCTGTTTTCGGTTGAAAAGATAATATTAGCCAACATTCGCCTGCAAAGTTACATGATGATTCGTGTCAAATGCTGACAGGACATTTCATATGGTTTGAGGGTGTTGACGAAGAAATTATGCCGAACATTACTTAAAACAGTTAGCAAAGCTGCTGAATGAAATATGCTTTGTGTGTTGTGAGCAGAGTCAAAGGTAGAGGCGAGCAGCAGAGGGGTAGGTGAAGATAAAGGTGGGAACTATATAGATCTGTGCATCTTACAAGACTGCACAGGTGTAGAGTTACATCTAAGCTAATATAAGGCATGAAGAAAATTGAAATATGTAATATGTTTTGATGAACAGAGATCATTAGGTGTTTAATCAATGCCAGGAGAGGAATTACAGTGCTGTTTTTTTTTTTTTAACACCAATGCTGTTCCATTTTCAAATCATGGTGAAGCTTCTCATTTGTAAAGGAGTTTCTTCAACCAGGCAGCATTGGTTCGAAAATGAACATTTAGAGAGCAACCCATTACAGAGAACGTGATGAGTGTGCTGCACAAAGTCAGTTCAATTTAAGCTCAGCAGAAACGTTTTTTTGTTAAGTCTGGCTTATTTCTGTTTCATAACACCATCCTGGATAGACTCCAGTTACATCAGTGTGGTATTTCGGTCAGCAGGTTAATGATTTTTCTGTAAACTATAATTTTGTGAAACCTTGTCTAGAAGGACCAGTATGAGGCCAGATCTGTTTTTTATTCTTCCTGCATTTCCAAATCATTCATCAATCATCAGCTTGCACAACTTGTCACAAACAGTGTTTTCCCCTTTCATTTATTATTATTGATATTTTAACCTTTTCATCTTGAGATATGTGAATACTCATTCAACAACATGAAGAGTAAGAAGAGAATGGACAGCGAGGGCAGTCTAAAACAGTTAAGCCCACAATATTTGTGTTGAATGGACTTTTTTTTTTTAATCCAAAGATTTTGTTTGACTTTTTCCAAAAACGAACCCTTTGCTTCTCTTGAACACACATCAAATGCATCATATTGGCTTTTTGTATTTTTTAAAACGTCCTCATGTCACTGTGTTAAAACCTCAAATGCTCACAGGGATTAAGATCTCTTTTACGAGAGACCTAATGATATGAAAATGAATACATTCATCAAAATGAAAGGCACAGAGTGGAAAAAAGTGGCTATAGAGATGTGAATGTCAGTATGCAGATAGGATAATGGTGCTCTAATTCAGATTTGATCAACCTTGAGAGTGAGAATGTTATGATCACAAACTGAGGTCAGTTTCTAACATTCTCACAATAGACTCATAAAAATGAATCTACTGTATGATTTTGTTTTCCTGTTCCTAAGTATAAAGGTATAGTAAAGATTTTTACGTACATACAGTTTATGTATACATTTAACCATTTGATAATTTGAAAAATATCAAAAACTATACTAAATTCATTAGTACATATACAATTACTCATATAATTAAAATAATTATAGTGGGTCAAATAATAAGGAAAGCTATGAGTATGATAATCCATGTTCAGATAAACACTGTGCTCAATTTAGTATATGGTTTATTATTCACCACAGTCATACAATCACAGTTTGTCAGTCCACACAGATTAATAAACCGTATGCACTGATTATCAAACCATACACACATTGATAAACCGTATGGGCTGGTAACCTAGTGAGTTCAGGCTCCAGCCTGTGCATCTGGAATTCAGAATAAAAGTAGGGAATTATAATTCTCACTAGTAAATATAGTAAACTGACCTTGTGCTAAGATGATTTTGTCGAAGATGCAGTCCTTGTTTTTGTTTATTTCATTTATTTATGAAATTACTATTAAATTATTCTAAAAAGGATTCTATCCATTTTATCTTTGCAGCAATATTTTATTTCTGTATTATATATTCATATAAAACATATTCTCCTTCTTCTTATTATTTTTATGGACATAGAAATATCTGCTACCAGTTTTTCTATTCTTTGTGTGAAATGTTTTTTTTCTGTATTGGGAAATGTTACCAGTCAGATGTAATCATTGTAATCACAGTAATTATTATTCACATTCACATCATTTCCATATTCATACACAGGTAGGATATTGTAGGGTGTTTCCACATTTTCAAATTCACTTTCAAATAAAAATAATGCATTTGCAAACAAACTTTTCTTTACGTGTTCAGCCACACTGTGACCTATTTCAAGACCAGTGCCAGTTATATTTCATATTACAATTTAGTAGACTAACAACGGTGAATGGTTTGCCACACAGTGCACTGGGGTAAGTTGAAAATAGTGCGTCTTTCTAGTTATTGAATCAAGAATTTATACTGTATCGAAGTATGACACCACTTTCCACTGTGCATTTTTGGAACTTGTAAAACTCGTAAAAGTGCAGCTTGTGCCTTGCTCACAGTGTCTGTTTGTAGTCTTTAGTCTCTTTGCCGGGGTCATAATCCAAATGGCAGGTTGTGATATGACCAGCTATCGGCTCCCCCAGCTGACTGTGAAGCCATGTATGACCGGGGCTTGCATATGTTTAGCAACAAGGCAGAAACCATGGAGATGGCAGTGTAGCATGCATTGACATACCAGTAAATAATACTTACATAAATATCTGCACCATAAAATCCATCCTGGTAAACAACACTGCAGAGAATGCAAACACAAACAGACAAACAAACACACAATAAAACAAAAACATCCATATTAGTGTATGTTGACATGCAGGCACTGAGCTAATCCACATCTCCACAATCCAAAACAAAAAAAACAAAAAAAGACATAAGAGGGCCAGAGGCAAAGGGGAAATACAGCAGGCACCCCCTCTGCTCTCTAATGGCTGGAGAAGGAGGCTGGGAAAGTACTCTCACAAGGTATGTTTGCAGTTAGACTTGGGCAGTATCTATTTTTTTATATCCATAACTTCCTGACATTTCATCAGGGTATAGGGTATATGACGATATTTGTGTTGAAGAAAAAAAAAACGTAAAAGCTGAGATGCTGGTGATAGAAGTCATTGTAGTATGCATGACAAAGTCTAGCCTACTAGCAAGTCTTACTGGGTTTGGCTGGCTCAACTTTATTATTGGCACTAAACCCAAAATACTCCCAAACAGGGGCAGATGCAGTTTTCTTTTTTTAACCAGTCCTGTAACTTTATCCTCACCACTATCTTTCTCAGCTTAGCTGCTTGTTCCACCAGAACAGACTGACTTCTGGTTGGGCATGCTTTGCACTACAACAGAGTGCTTCAATACAGCATCTCTGCATGAGTGTAATAGAAAGATAAGCATCTTTTGTGTATTTGTGATATTGCACAAGTCTAGTTTGCATGTTTACGAATATTATACAGCTAAATATCCAATCAGCAATCAGTTAGATTTCTACTGAGGTTTCTATTTAAAAAGAAAAGCATTTTTGTAACATGATAACCTAATGCAAGCCACTGAAGAGAAGTAGGATAAAACATTTTCTATACCATGTAGTTTGGACTGGCAAGTCGAATTATGGAGTTCCAATTTTCAAGCACAGGAAGAATCAGCACACTTAACTTGCAACTGGAACAACAGTGTTTCTGTAAACGTCAGCTGCTCAATTGGGGTCTCAACAATAAAGCAAGATTAGAGAGTTAGCCAGCTATCTGTGGGGTTAACTCTGGTTTTCTAACATTTTTTTAAAATCTGCCAATAGCATGACCACAGACCAATCAGCTGACTGGAAAAAAGGGATCATCAGTCCTGCAAGATCCCAACAAGTCACAGCTAAGCCAATACTGACTGTCTGTCTGTTCCAAGCTTTCCACTGTCCACTCTGGTTTTAAAACAGAGCTTCTAACAAATGATCAGATAGTCCTCATCAGACAACTACTTTTCTCCTCCTCTCTACTTTGGCAGCAGAAACAGTCTTCCATTTTATTTTGAATTCTTCCATGAGCATCACACATCCATAACAGTTGAATGTCATGAAAAAAAAGCAAAACAAACTCACTCTATACTTAAGACAGGTATAATAATTATTATAGGTTTACTTTTAATATTAAAAATCATTTCTAGTGTTTCTACAACTTTATGTAATCATGCTTAGAGTTGGATTGAAATCAGTTGATAACCAGCTTTGTGACACCAGTTATTTAGGTAATCTAAAGAAAACCACACTAAGCTGAACTTGCTTCGGCTCAGGTGGTTTTAATGCAGTGCATCTGTAGACCAGTTATCCCTGATGTATTCATAATAAAACAAAATCTGATATCACCCAGCACACTGCCTCTGTTTCTTTTCATTTATAAGTGTTGATTCATTTTGTATTTAAGTGTAGAAAGATATAGCAAAAGGTTAAAATTTTATGTTGCACAAAATTAATGGGGCTCAATATGTGTTACACAAGTCATGGGTCTCTAAAGACCCAAGGAAGGAATGTCTGGCAAATATCTATGTATCTAAAGCCCTCGAAAGCTGTGTTTCAAGTAAAAAAGTTTTTCTTTTTAATATTAGATAACAAAACAAGAACCAATCAAAATGTAAGTTCAGGGAAAAAAAAATTCAAGCTTTGTTATTATTAATTATAGCTGAACACTTAAAAAACTGTGTGGATGTGGTTTAAACAGATCTGATTGATAGTTGCCAAACAAGCCCACAATTGTCAGCAGATATTGATTCAAATGTTTGCTTCAAATGTAAATCCTGATCGGTGCAGTGAACAACATCACGTCACCTTTTTCAAACCAAGCTCCGCCCACTTCAAACCAGTGAGAAGACCAGTGAGAAAAAAAAACAGTATGACAGAAACCTATAGTAATATAACCAAAACTATTCCAACTTTCACATAAGATGTGTAGCACCCAATTGTCATGCATTGTTACATAGTTTCCATAATGCCTACAGGTGTATGGACAACCTCAGATGGAGAGCTATGACTATGCTATGACTTATTACTGAATACTTCTTCTACTGTGCTATAGTCCGTTAAAGCAGGTATTTTATTGCCCTTCTATGAAATTGTGGGGTTTGCAAGGAAAAAAAATAGAACTGAAGCAATAGAGGCCATGGTATCCTGAATTTTAGTCTCAGAATTTTAGTCTCCAAGAAACACTGGATCCTATACTTCCCACAATGCAACGTGATCTGAATCATTTGTAAGACCCCTCTTGCCCGGTAAGCATCCATGTCTTTCTCCACACCTCCAGTTTGTAACTATTTAATATTTTCTGTTATAAATACGTATATCTCTAAGCCCACACTGTGATAACCCCGATGACATCACTATGACATCATCAGCGTTATTCTCTCTGACTAAGCAAAGCTACTTCAGAGCCAGAGTGGATATGTAATTGTATTCACAAGCTGAGTTGTACTAACCATGACAAGTCAACTGAAAACATCAACAGTAAGATAAGAGCACTTCAAGAAAATCCAGCCATGGTGTCACTGGACGGCAACCAAAATAATGCATGAGAAAGACATCTGATCATAATTTCACTGCTGCATCTTTCTCCAAGCTCACGTTCTGAAGTGGAATCCCTTGTCTGAAAGAGCTGTATGACCATTAGTGCTGAGATTACAAAACCTCTCTCTCTGTGCTGTGTATGCATGTTTGCATGCCTGAGAGAGAGAGAGATAGATAGAGAGAGAGAGAGAGAGCGTTCCTCATCCAGTTTCAATAAAACGAGCAGGATGCTGCTGTCAGCACTGCATGATGATGGACTTTCTTTTAACACGAAGAGCTCCTCAGAGGGCCAAGCTTCCAATTTCCCCAGCCAATAGACTGGTTTCACACCATTTGTGCTATCTCTGTTAATCAATAACTTACCAAATGTCAAGGTGGCCCAGAGACCTATTTAAAACATATTCAGCGGGACTGCGGCAAAGCTACATGCACATATTGGCTTATTGATATAGGCTGTCATGTCAGGCCCCCTTACAGATAAGTAGGAACATTTTATGAACACACATACGCAAAGCAAACTTGGTTTCTTAGCTGTGTCACAGGATTTATTTGGAGTCGGCTTGTCGCCATTAGAGACAGTTTTAATAAAAATACATCACGGTCCACATTAATAATTCACCATCCTACTGCCACCAGGGCAATTAAGCGGTGCAGCAGTGTTAATGAAAGTACAATCTGTAGCACATATCTCTTTGTCAATACCATGCCAGAGTGTGCACCCCAACACCTATCTTCTTCATCCTATGTGATGCTTTCTATGCTGCTAGAAAGGACAACAGCATTCTTAATGATTGAGGGTACTATTCTTTCCTCCAAAGAAAGCCTTTGGAAAATAAGAAGAGAAGCACATGTGTTGGATGGAGCACGTTTTGTCTTGTTTTGTCTATTTCCATTTCATATACTTATAAATACTAATTATTATTATTCAATATTCTATTAGTAGTATTATTAATGATAATAATAATAATAATAATAATCATGTGCACCATATATAGCAAAGCACTGTTTAGACAAGAAATGCAGCTCAGTGTGCTTCACAACAAATTACATGTGCTTCACATAATTTATATATAATTAAAAATAGAGTGAACAGAATGAAAAGAAGCTTCACACCATTGCATAGGTGTAAAGCAAAGCAGGCAGAAGTGAAGAGATACGTTTTTAGCTTTCTTTTAAAAATATCTCGCATGTTGACTTCCATGATATCTATAGGTTGTGTTTTCCATAGCTTTGAGGATTAATCAAAGGCTGCATCCCAGATTTTCTTTTGACTGTTGCTGGGAACCTCCAACAAACAACATGATGATCACAGTGTTCTTGAGCGCAAATAGTGAACAAGGGAGTTAGCAATACAGCTTTGTCCAAGTCTTACAGCTGCCTAACAGATTCTCTCAATGTCATTAACACGGTTATTGTTTGGGTTGAAGTATAGGCTGTCTGCATGTACGTGTGTGTGCTGGCCTTCGCACTTATCTGTGCATTCTTGTTTTGGTATGGAATGCCAAGAGCATGATGTAGGTGGGCACTGAGCAGCCTGCAACCAGTGATGCTTGCCATTGAGCTGAAGGCACTGTATACAGTTCCAAAAGATATTGAATTTGTCAATAAACCCCATCCCATGGGTGTGGCATGCCATCATCAGCCATGTAATCAGGGCAAGGAGTCTGCTGGAAGATTTCAATGGGGCCTGAAATGAATTCATTGACTGAGTGTCACTCAGTTTCTCCATGCCATACACTCTCAAATAGTGGCCTCTGCTGAACAGAGAAGCAGGTCTTTATGTGAAACAGGCTTACATTGGACATTGGCCTTGGGACTGCAAAATCAATGTGTGAGAAATTTTACAAAATTATATTAGTGCGTGTGTTGAGGTAAATGTGTTGTAACTTGTAACATTTTTAAATAAATTAAATATTAACATAAAACCTTTATTACTTCAGGTCTCCTAGTTAGTTGTTGCTGTCAAACTTTGTACTGTCAAGCAGTCAGAAATACAGCGACATGCAAAAGTTTGGGCACCCCTGGTCAAAATTTCTGTTACTGTGAATAAATGAGTAGAAGATGAATTGATCTCCAAAGGGCATAAAGTTAAAGATGAAACATTCTTTTAACATTTTAAGCAAGATTTGTAAATTTCCCCACTGTGGGACGAATAAAGGTTTATGTTACAGTATCTTATCTTATTAGTTTTGTTTTATACAATTTTAGAGAAAAAGGAATTGCAGAAGTTTGGGCACTGCAAGAGATCTGCACTCTCAGAGAAGTTCTCAGGTGACTTGAAACCTTTGGCAGTCAAGGGCTCCTACCTAGCACTCTGAAAATGATAATAAATGATGTCTACGTTAACTGCGTTTTCAGGGAGCCCTTTCCTCAATTCGTAATGTAATTAAGAAATGGAAGTTGACAGGAACGGTGGAGATCAAGTTGAGGTCTGGTAGACCAAGAAATCTCTCAGAGAGAACTGCTGGATTACTAGAAAGGCAAATGGAAACACCTGTTTGACTGACTGAAGTTTTATCAGACTCTGCAGTGGTGGTGCACTATTCTACTCTGCAGCAACACTAGCATGAATATGAGCTTCCTTATGAAGTCCTGTGGAGTGATGAAGTTAAGCCAGAACATTTTGGCTGCAATGAGCACAGGTATGTTTGGAGAAAAAAAAGGGCGCAGAATGTCTCGTATAGAATAGCTCTCTAATTGTTAGGCGCAGGAGTGGCTCGATCATGCTTTGGGCTTGTGTTACATGCAGTGGCACAGGAAACATTTTACTGGTTGAGGAAGAATGGATTCAAAGTACCAGCAAATTCTAGAAGCAAACATCACACATTCTGAAAAAAGCTAAAGATGACAAGAGGATGGCTTCTACAACATGCAAGCTGACAGACAGTGTCCTGAACTATCCATCCATTATCTGTACATCTATACGATGCACGCCGCTAATCCTCTGCAGGGTCACGGGGGGGCTGGAGCCTATCCCAGCCGACTTAGGGCGAAGGCAGGGGACACCCTGGACAGGTCGCCAGTCCATCACAGGGCACACACAGGACAAACAACAAACACACACACTCACATTCACACCTACGGACAATTTGGAGTATTGTCCTGAACTAAACATCATCGAAAATCTATGGCTAGACCTAGACAGCAGAGCAGGCAAGATGGCCTAATAATCTCACAGAGCAAGAAGCATTTTGCAAGGAAGAATGAATAAAAATCTCCCAAACTAAATTTTAGTGATACGGGGGGTTACTATGAGCTAAACGTGCAGTGTCCAAACTTTTGCTTCCTTTTTTGTTATTTTGAAACCATAACTGGAAATAAAAACATAATTTTGCTTAAAATATCAAAGAAATCATTTGGAAATTAGGTCATCTTTTACTGCTTAACTGGTAACATATTCATGGTAAATTTTTGAAGAATCTATTGCATGCCACTGTATCTGACACTCTTCCTTACTTTGAACTATAGTACTAAGTCTCCAGCAGCAAGTCCATTTCTATCCACCTATTTCATTTAATCCCTTCATTAGTCCCACAATGGGGAAATTTGCCACCACAAGGCGCCAACACACTCACGCAGGTGCGTGGGCATGCCCTGGCCGGGAATCGAACCCTGGTCTTGGTAGTGAGGGCACTGAATCCTAACCACTGGACCGCCACACAGGGCAGTTACATGTGCTTCTCCAACTTATGCAGTAATAAATGTTTAGCTAAGGTGGAAATGTTAGTGTATAAATGAAAATATAATGTGACAAAGCGCAATGGAAACAGACTTGACAAATAAATTAGACAAAAGATATACATGAAGCTTATGGCTTAAATGTCACACGAGCCTCTGCAGTGGTTTAATGACCATAGTCTAGAGAAAAACTCCTCATATTTGCATAACAGTAGTGGGTGAAATCTTACAGAAACTGCCTTTTCTTTTGCAGTCTTTTTGGAAATCAGGTTAAGTTTTGCACTACATTCTGATGGAAACCCGACTAATGTGAGCAGGACAAAAAAAATCCTAAATCCTTGAATAGACTCCCAGCCAGCCTCCTTGTTTTCCACTTCCTTGCAGTCATAAAGAGCAAAATAAATAAAAAGAACCAACAGAATAATGGCACTGCTTGGCTCGTCTCCATATTATTCAGTCATGAAGGGTCAGCCACAGCTGCTGCTGGGACTGGGAAGATGGTTCTTTACTTTCCTCTTTCTTTTTTTGGCAACTGGGCAAACTCCAGATCAAGTTTAAGTGGAGGACCTCCCATTCCACCATGAACACAGCCTCGCTCAATGACGCCACAGTGCAAGGCCAAATTGACAGTCATTTCCCATGAGTCCGTGCAAAGGCACATGTCTTGAAGCATGCCTGTTGGTTGATTGAGCATGCTGTGGAAGTGGGGGAGTGCGTTATCGCTGTGAGGCGAGGCTGCCATGCACCGCTCCACTGACTCTGAGCACAAAGATTGAGGACTTGCCATTGGATAAGGGAAACAGAGAAAGACAGACCAAAGAGAGGGAAATTACAGCAGAACAAAAGCAAGAAAAGATGCTCACCCTCCGTAAGCTGGAATGTGGGGAGGTGGAGCAGCCGCCCTGAATGTGTTGTACACAGTCCGTCCTCGACCTCGTAGGTGGGCTCCTCTGTACGCTGCTGCTGCACTGGCTGCTGGATAGGGAAAACCTGGTACTGGGGACAGAGAACAGAAAATGTTACCCACCTTCTCTGATGTCCCTGAAAAGAATACACAATTTCCACTTTTTTTCTATTTAAGTAGTGTTCAATGTATGGTGTAGCACAAAGAGCTGTTCACCTGCAGTTAACATTAGTATTTAAAACCTGGAGAGAATCTAAACTAAAGCATTCTACCATTGCCAGCCATTGAAAAAGTGAGGAGAAAGAAAGAATAGAGAGAGAGAGAGAGTTGCAGTGGAGCTATTGCAGTGGTATTGTTATTAACTTATCATTAATCTTAATGGAGGACGACTGACACAAAGCTTAATTTGAGAGCTTGGGTGAGTGAAGGTTGAGAAGGAGATCGAGGTGCCATTTCCAACCCTAATTATACATCTCTTCAAAAAGGAGATCTAATAAAATGCTAATAGAAACAGTGAATCATTCATTGACCTGATGAAAAATGGAAGGTTTGAGCCAAAGGATAAGAGTTTCTCAAAGAGAGACAAGGAGAGGAGTGAGGCTAGTAATTGTTCCTATTCATCTTTTGTCACCTTGATTTTAGGACCGAGGGGCCTGGCTACCTTTAAAGTCACAGTGATGATGCTTCCCAACACTACTCCACTCGCCTGTTCATATGGCTTAAATGAAAAGGAGTGTTTGGTATACAGACAAAGAACAACTTAGGACTCACTACACAGTCAAAAGGTGTTGTCCATATATACTACTACTGCACCAAAATACTGTGTTTGAAAAAAAGACATTCACAAGAAATGACATTTTCTTTTTCATTTTTCATTCTTAAATCAAGTCTCTGTAATTTTTTATTTAATTTTAAATCCTTTATTACTCCCCCAGTGGGGAAATTTCCATACAGGCTGCCCCTCATGAGGCACCAACACCCTGGCCAGGCATCGAAGCCTGGTTTCAGCTGTGAGCACCCCGAATCCTAACCGCTGGACCACCACATTTTGCAAGCAAAAAGCATGTCTGAATGCTTACCATATTAACATTTATCCTTTTAATCTGGGCTGTTATCACTACAAAAGGACAGTGTTAGTCTTTTGTTCAAATGTTGAAAAAATGCTTGTGAAATCTTCTAATAATGAATCACAGCGACCCCTTGGCCAGGAATGTGGAGATGTCAGACAGTTGTCAAAGAAATTTGCTGTGGTAATTTACTGAATCTTGCCTTGTGAATCTTATGCTGCTCTGTTATCAAAACATCTGAACCAATTAAGCCCAAGAACAGGTCCCGCCCTCTATTCTGAATGGCTACAATCATAACTTATTCATAGAATATAATAGAACAAATTACTAATGCAGAAGAAGGCAGAAAAGCTTGTACACTCCCTTCACATGTGCACAAACAAACAAAACACACACATGCCCCAATGGCATTTTGGGTACTTGAAAGGTGAAACAAAGGTAAATCAATACAAAGCCATTTTGTAATTAAAAGAACAAGGGGGTGAATTAGGCAAACGACTGTCTGGAGAAATTGAAAATATTGATTTTAATTTACCAAATATATTTCATACCTTTTAATGTCCTTGCAGAAATGGACAATTAGATTTCCTTCTCTCTTGTCCTTTGCTTTCCTTAACTCCTCCTCCCCTCTGCCACACTCTTTTATCTGTCTCTGTTCTTCTTATCACAAAATCCAGGCTTTTTTCACCTTAATGGCCATGGTTAATGACAGGCTGGGGGGGTTGGGCAGTGGTTAAGAGTTGGGGGAAGTGAATGCTGAGATGGGAAACACTGGGGATGGTTTGTGCGTGGCGTGGGGATTGCAGAATGTGTGTTTGCTTTGCAGCAGAGATGACAGCCTGTTGTTGTATTTGTGAGACTCAGCATAGTTCTCAGGCTATAAACAGACTTTGCCTGGTTGCATGTTGCTTGAAAGGAAGAGGGAAAAGGAGAGGTGACAAAGGTTAAAATGAAGAGGGGTTGTGGGGGAGGTGGGGGGTGGAGATGTCGAGGAAACTGAAGAACAAAACGAATGAGGAGGAGGAAGATAACGGCAAAGGAGATGGTGACAGATGGAGAAGGGCATGTCCTCCTACCTGCATAGAATTCTGGGCTGTAGACAGCGCTGACCACTGGATTTAGCTTCCAGCCTGAAACAAAACAGACAAAGAGAACGAGACAGAACAGGAAACAGTGTTTTATTGTGATTACTTAATACAATCTGTATGTTCTGACTAAAGGCCTGGCCCTGAAAGCATCCACATCCTGTATACAGTGTCTATTCAACCCTTTGTAATGTTTTTATGAAGGGGTTGCAAAATGATATAATTTATAATTACTTTTAAAATCTACATTGAATCAAATGTGGCTTTTCTGACATTGACCAAAAGAAGAAGACTGTTTAAGATCAAAGTGAAAACAGATCGCTTTAAAGTCTAAATTTATTACAAATCTTAAATACAAAATGCATGTTTGCTTAAGCCAGTAATTGGTAGATGCAGAGTTTGCACATCTGGACACTACAAAATTTTCCTCATTCTCCTTTATAAAACTGTGGTCAGGATTGTGAGGCAACAGAGTATGTATCAGCTTGTTAACTTGTCCGTGGATTATAAACTTCCTGACCGATCGGAGGCAGGATGTGAGGCTGAGGAAAATCACATCCAGCACCTGGACAGTAAACACTGGCGCCTCTGAGGGATGTGTACTCTCCCCTCTGCTCTTCTCCTTTGACACCAACGACTGCACCTCAGGAGAGCCGTCTGTTAAACTCCTCACATTTGCAGATGACACAACTGTCACACAGACGGCAGGTTGACCACCAGGTTCACCATCCTCTTTTCCGGTCAGAACAACCTGGAGTTGAACATGCTCATAACTGTGGGGATGACAGGAGAAGCCCCCCAACACTGCCCCCCATCACCACGCTCAACAATACTGTGGTGGAAACATTCAAGCCTCTGGGATCCATTCACTCCCAGGACCTAAAGTGGGGGTCCAACATAAACTCTATCATCAAAAAGGCCCAGCAGTCAGAACTGCAGAGATAATCATTGGTGCCAACATGACCTCTATTCAGGGATTATACATCTCCAGAGCGAGGAAACAGACCAGAAACATCGCTGGAGACCCATCACACCCTGGTCACAGCCTGTTCCAACTTCTACAGACTTTGCCACAGAACACTGTACACCAAAACAACCAGAAACAAGAACAGTTTCTTCCCACAGGCCATCACTCTGATGAACAGTTCCGTCAGTCGATAACCTCGTCATGCTTGTCTGTGCTTCTTGTTGGTCCCCTGTTTGTCCTCTCTCTTTGTCTGCTGCCAATTCACCTGCTCACCTGCGACTAATCCACTCATCAAGCTCCTGCTATATATATATATATATATACCCTGGCTCTACACTCCATTCTTCACCAGATCATTCAGTTCGCCGACGTGGTACTAACGCTACAGTTTCCCTTTAGTTTAGTAATTTCTTGTGTTGTTTGAACCCTGACTAATCCTGTGCTTATCTGTGCTGTCTGCCTGCCTTGCTCAGCACCTCTCCAATCCACTCTGCAGCCAACAGCTCTACCTATTGCCTGCCACACTCGCTCCCCTGTCTGCCACCATCACGACGTCTCGCCACTCTCTAATTCTTAAATAAAACTGTGTTGAACAGTTTCCAGCCTTTGTCTGAGTCCTGCTTTTGGGTCCTGACTCAACTGAACCTTACAAACCTTGTAACACCTAACATCTATCTACTTCCAATATAGATCATATTTTTACAAAGTGTATTTTTTTAAAGTTTGAAACACACGGTTTTTAACATATCATGCATTGTCATTGTCAATATAAATCTGCAGACTGTACAAAATCTATATAGATATGTATACATGCATATACTGTACATAACTGTCCACTTTACATATATTTGAATTGTTTACAACTCACACAACAGTTGACTTGAACATAGACTTCTACTATAGTGTCAGCCATTGGTGAATTTTACTGCATTTTTCACACACTAATGTACATTACCATCCTGACTCTTCTTTATTCACTACCTTCATTTATTTCATATTTCTTGTCCTTGTTCTTAGCTGTATGTCTATTTCTGTGTTAGCGTGTGACGGAGTGCTAAAGACCGCCTCGTCCTTCTCCGTCTCCGCGAGCCCCTCTCCCTTACCCAGGAGAGAGTCTGCGGCGGGAGCGCGCGGTGCGCTCTCATTGTTTCCCCGCGGGACCGCGTTTACTCGGCGCCTACGCGGTTTCCCCCCCAACACACACAAGACTCTTACCTGTCTGATGTTGCCGCTAGTCCGCCTCCGGTTCACGGGCCAAACCGAGACGGTTGCGGTTCAATGTTTAAATAGCGTGTAGTGGCGCGCTCTTGGCAACCAGGTGACCTGGACTAACCCACTTTGTCGGTTGTTGGGATATTTTATTTATTTTACGATGTTGGGTTGATAAATTAAGAGCCATAGGTGGGGCATCTCAATACTGTTATGTTCGTATTAACGGTGTGTGTTTATTTTGTAATTTTCCTGATTGGATTAGGCCAGTAAAGCCAAACTCCCCCTCTTAATTAATGTTGGTCTGCCCAGGGGAGGGGCTACAAGGGGTATTTAAATAGAGCATTTCTGCTCTGTCAGTGTGGAGTTTGGTATTGGAGTTCGTTGGGCTGTTGTAGCTGCATGTATTGTACATTTCCTGTAAATACTTTTTTGTTGTTGTTCACTTCCTGGGAGAATTTTTTGTCACACTGTACATGTCCACTGTTTGCATTTTTTTTGGTGTTAATAAAACTCACCAACTGAAGTTTCGACTGAGCCATCATTGTCCAAGTTTTTTCAACGAACCCGTGACATAGTGCATTGAGAGTTTCAAAGCGTTCAATAGGTTATAAAGAATTGAAAACGGAAATCTGTTGTATTTTCTGCATTAGGAGATATTTTTTCTCAAAGTAAATGCTATTTCAATCAAAAACATCTATACAGGTCAAGTTGCATGTTAAAATAGGAGCCCTTCCTGGATATCACCTTCACAACTCTCCCATCCATTGAACTTGTGAGTCCATGTATAGTTTCTGCCTGGATTTCATTTGCGTTTGCCAGAATTGCCTCCCAGAGCTGCTGTTTTGAAGTATACTGCTGCCCACACTCAAAGATCTTCCCTTTAAGGATGCTCCACAGGTTCTCAGTAGGCTTGAGGTCAGGGGATGGTGGTGGCCACACCATCATCTCTCCCTTTATGCCCATAGCAGCCAAGGACTCAGTGGTATTTTTTGCAGCATGGGATGGTGCATTGTCTTGCATGAAAAGGATTTTACTCCACAAGGCACAGTTTTATACCATGGCAGGAAATGATCAGTCACTCCACATATTTTGCAGAGGTCATTTTGACACCTTGGGCACCTTAAAGGGGCCTCACCAGCTCACTCCCCATTATTCCAGCCCAAAACATCACTCCACCACCTCCCTGCTGACAATGCAGCCTTGCTGGGACATGGTGGCCATCCACCAGCCACCCAGAACTCCATCCATCTGGACCATCTAGTGTAGCATGGCATTCATCAGTGAATAAAACTGTTTGAAAATTGGTCTTCATGTATTTTTGAGCCCACTGCAAACTTTTCTCCTTGTGAGCATTGGTTAGGGGTGGCCAAAGTACAGCTTTATGCACAACTGCAAGCCTCTGAAGGATCCTGCATCGAGAGGTTCATGAGACTCCACAGTACGGGACTTCACAGTACAATGATCTCTCTTAAGTTTTTGTGAAATTTCCAGCATTTTCATACCCCATCGGAATATTTCACATTTTTCCATCTGCAGAACGATCTTTCTTTCTTCCCATAATGCATGAAACCTGTGACTTGCTTAATAATGTGGAACAACCTCCTTAAGTAGTTTCCCTTTAATTAGGCTCACCTGCCAAGTTAATGATCAAAGCTGTCTGAAATTGATGTCAGTGTTTTAAACGGACAGGAGAAACAACAAAAGCGAAAGGTTTCATTGAAAAACAAAAAACCAAACGTTGATTTAACTGAAATCCCACTTGCATAATAATTTGGAACACAGTGTACGTATTTCTTAATGATTGATTTAATTCCTTTGGGACATATTCAGTAACTTGGAAATGTTCTTGTATCCATCGACTGACTTGAACCTTTCAATCACTTTTTTACGGAGTTGCTTGGAATGTACCTTGGTGGAGGTTTACCACAATACTGATTCAACAAAAGTTAGATCTTCCCAATACACCTGTATTTATACTACTGATACAGGTGTACAATACAGGTGTATAATCAAACAACCTCTCTACACACAGATGATCCCCATTTAACTAATTATGTTATTTCTAAGATCCATTAGCTGCATCAGTTCTGATTTTTGTGTATCACATTAAAGGGGGGGTGATACTTACAGAAACATTTATTTTGTGATTTAGACTTCACACTTCACTTTGTTGAGATCAGTTTTCACTTTGCCGGTTTATTCCCTGTTCATCAGTGTCAAAAAAGCCACATTAACTCTAAACTGACTGAATGATGGTAAAAACAATAAAAGATATTAGAAAAAAAGATATAATAAGAAATATTACAAGGAGGGTGAATACTTTTTTATATGCACAGTAACCATTGAGGTGGCCTTACCATTTGCATATGGGTTGACAGTCTTCTTATTTGTCATTACTCGGGCTGTTGCATTGTTGACCTACAGCAGATAAAGAGAGGTCCATAGTTTATGACACTCATATGTTATTGGTAAGAGCTATACTTGTTATAGTAAAGCTGCATGCATAGTTTTCTAATGTAGTAAAACACAAAGAAAGCAGTACACTGTATCATGGCAAACACCCATGTCAGTTGTGTGTTTTCGAAATTGCATTCAGAAACACTTAAGAAACATATCCAAAACAATTCAGTTTTCTTTCTCATTTGCATATTTTCTGTCTTATGATGTTTTCCAGCATGCTCTCATCAGTTATAGTGACATTTCAATAACATACAGACAAAAGTAAAGAAACAACAGATGCACTTGGCAAAATGATGTTTTGTAAATGTATAGATGCATGCGGTGGGGAGGAGAAGGGGGACAAAAAAACAAAGAAAATGTCATTGGGAAAAGGGGAGAAGAGAATATGTTGGGAGCATTATGCAACATCAAGTCAACCTTAAAACATGAGAAGAACTGTTGTGATGAAAGCAACACAAAGCATTCACACTCAGACAGCAGCCTCTCTAATTCATTGCAAGAATAATTATTAGGATCAAAAAACAACCAAAGAAAATAGATGTACTCAAATAAACCAACCAAGTCAATCAATCAACCAATCAAATCATTCCAAATTCAAACAGCTAACAGGGTAAATGAAAATAAGGGTGCATTGTCTTATAAAATAAAATAAATTAATAAATGGGTTTCCAACAATCTCTGAGAGATGTGCAAACAAAGTCATATCTCAGTCAGTATCGCTCGCACACGCAGCTTCAGGAAAACACTTAGTGAATGGACACGCACGCCGACACGCAAGAAAATATATATGTCAATATACAGCATCAACTCAACCACAATTCAAAAAGAAATGTCACGTGAGTTTTAGCGTTGCAAACGTTCCAAAGAGAGAGGAAGAGAGAGAGGAAATGCTGGCAGAATGGCTTGCTTGCCCACACTTACCATTCCCAAACCTTTTGGCCCCGCCCACTTGTTTGTGTACTGTTACCGTTGTAACTGTGTTGGATGGGGCCCTAAACAAGCTATCGTTGGAAGGATGGTGGGGGAGGAGGGGATGAGAAAGGAATAAGCAGCATCTTACTCAGGTGGCCAAGAAAACGTTGCAATCATTCCACTGCACAAACTCTCTCTTTCAGCTCTCTCCATACAAGCAGCTAACTGGTTTCTTAAAGCATAACTCCGACCATTTTGTCTAAACAAGCTGTCTTCATCCATCATACTGATTGATTTGGACCAAAACATCTCATTTGCTTCACTACTGAGATAATTACATATTGGCTCAGCTCTCAAATAGAGTCCTAAAGAACCGGCAAACACTCTGACGGCAATCAGAGCATGTTTTTTCAACACATAGAATCATTGATGAGTAGTGAAACACAAAATATGTAAATGAATGTCATCTGAAATTAAGTGTATGTTATAAAGTTTGAATGTTACTTTGGCCATTGCTTCAGCACTTCTTTGTCAAAGCAGCGTGGCAGTAGCACACGACTTCAGTGCATCAAACGTTTTCAGCTTTGAACTAGTTGAAGACATTAAGACTGCAAAACTGTGCCATGTTAGATTAGATTAGATGATCAATCTTTATTGATCTGGAAACAAAATTTTGTTATTGCAAATGTAAGGCCACTAAGCCTGTTATCAAAACAGGGCAGAATTTATGTGGTTTTGTACCTGAGATTCCTCTTATAGGCAGCAACAACAATCCAGAAAGAAGTCTGAAAGGCCTCCCTCTGTTTCACTTTTTTGAGGGAATACCTTGAGCTGATAGGAGCTGAGTTTGGCTTGGTTTGAAATCCCATTTTCCCCTGGTATGAACATGTGGTCAGGTCAAAGTGTGTTTAGACTGACTTCAGCCCTGCAGAAAAACATGCAATAATTGCCACTGTAATAAGTTTGCTAAGTTTCCAGCTGCTGTTTTAAAAAAATAACCAGAACTAATAAAACAAAGCCACAAGATTTAAATTATATGTTATTCTTCATTCATCTGACCTATTTTTGATCCAGAACATATCTTATATTTCATCACTCGCGGGGAATTGTAGTTGACAGAATACCTTATTATTGGTGGGAAGACTTAAAATGGAGCAGGGCTATCAGGTGGCAAAGGACAGCTGTTATTGGAGAACCAACCTCAACAAGCGAATCATCAGAAAATCTAAATGAATCTGTGAAAACAAAAAGGAGCACTTATACTCAAGCGAACACTGATTGCTGGGATTTACAAGTGAGGTGCCAAAAGACAGACCCCTGCCTACCTGTGTGCTAATAAGGCTCTGAAACCATGCAGCTGCCCTACGTTTAGAAACTAAAAATGACAATTTTCATCCAAGCCTGGCAACTTTTTAGAAAACATGCATAGGGAGTCTGAGCCATAGAAAAGCAATGGAATCCACATGTCACCAAGGGTGAAAACACAACGGAAGTAGATGTGTCCTATCAAGGAGTAAAGCTGAAACACAAGCCACAAACCATTTGTGAGGATATGATTTCACCTACTGCCAAAGAGATGGTTGGAGTGGCGTTTGGTGAAAAAGCAGCTAAAGAACATAACTTGATTTATTTGTCTGATAACACAGTAAAGCCCCATGAGCAGAATATGGCATTTCTAGGCACCCCAGACTGATGAGTCAAGAGACAAATCTTTCAAATGTGCTTACTTTTGTCAGATACAAATATGATGTAGAGAAACAAAATTTCCTATTTTGCAAACCTTTACCCCAACACACTACAGCTGTAACCATTTTTGAAACTCTTCATTCAGTTTCCAGTGAAATAGACTGGACAAAGTGTGTAAGACGAAGCACTGACGGAGCTCGTACCATGGTAGGGAAACTGGGGAATTGTGAAAAGGGTGAAAGATGTGGCTCCTCTGGTTGCAGCTGTCCCATGCAGTATCCACAAAGAAGCACAGGCCACAGAGAGGGTTTTGGATGAAGCAGTGAGAACAGTAAATTTCATCAGATGCCATAATCTGCAGATCGGAAGCGACCACCAACAGCATCTAATGCATACTTAAGTATGTTGGTTTGAACTGTCAGATTGATTCTGTGGCTTCGTAAGTTGGCATATTTGATCGACATTTTCTACTCATTCTATCCCTCCAAGGAAAAGCAGTGAACATGCTTCATGTCCATAGTAAGACAGAAGCCACAGTAAGGAAGCCTGAAGTGCAGGACAGAAGTGTTGTTCAGAGCAGCTCCTTTGACAATCTGTGTGAATTTCTCAAGGAGGGGCAGATCCTGACCTTCGTGGCAGGTGGCATCAGAGAGTACCTGCAAACCCTGAGGATGCAGCACTGGGAATACTTCCCTGTGCTCAGCAAGCAACACAGCTGGATCCAGAATCCATTTGTCCCCCATAATAAGGATGTGATTGCAGGTCTCATTTTGTTGCTTACAGTTGTTCCTTTACAAATCGTTACATGCATGTGGATGGATTATTATGGACAATTTATGGACTATGAGCTTTGTTTTGTGCCATTTAACACCTCAAATATTACATGTCAATGAGCACAGCTGTAATGAATTGTAGTAACTGCATCAGAATTCATGTGTTAACAGCTAAGTAAGTTTACAAATTGTTACATGTATGTGGATAGATTATAATTTGAACTGCATTGCCATAACCCCTAATTCAGTTAAAGGTTTTGGTGGACTGCAGAACATTTTCAGATACAAAATTGCGCCACAGCATTCTTAAGTTTAGGAATGGCTGTTCTAGTGGAAGCGTCAGAATATGGTCAAAGCAGCAGCCTGTACTTCTGAAGTGTCAAGCTTGAATGAGGTAATTGCCTGGTTTAGCTTTTGGCTCTTTAGTGGGTGTAGATATACTGAGTGCATAGTGTCAGAGGGGGGTTGTGAAAGTGAATCCTGCTGATGTGAGTTGTTTTGCTCATGGTAGTAAATTGTGGCTGAGCTGAATCGAGCTTTAGTTTGTCTGCACATGGTATGCAGCGAGGACGTCAATGAAGTGGCTGTTCTACATAATCTACATAATTAACTAAAAAATATGCTGTCATAGTGCAGGCAAACAAGAAGGCATTTGGTTAACTGCAAAGCCACAGGTTGTACTGCAAGAGCTTGACAGTACTGTTGTGACTAAGGAACAAGGGTCATGAGCTGCCAGAGCTGCAAGATAAACTAGGAGAGAGGAATAGGAGAAGGAAAAAGATCCAGCATGTAGGACATTAACACGTACATTGGGATGAACCACTCTGTCTAGATGTTGATTTGACGGACTATAAGGAACAAGGCAACAAAACCATGTGTCATAAATTACTGAAAAAACAAGTGTATGCCACAGATTTAGAAATAAATATGGAGAGTAGGGGGAAGGAGTAGACAGAGTTGAGGACATGGTCCCTGTTTGGGCCCACATGGGCATTTGTGGCCTTAAAATGGCTGACGCACAGTGTTCTTAGAGAGTCTAGAGGTGTGGAATCAGTGCTGGGCCTATATAGTCCCTTGAGACATTATATGTGACCTTTGGGTTCATTTAATGAATGCTAAAAAAGTACATCTTGAAGGATTCTCTCAAGTTGAGCTACATTCCAGTCTCTTGCTCCAGCATGTTAGACTATTTTGATGATGGCTTGGTATGGGGATAGACTTCTGGAACAGACATTACATGTACCAACAGCTTACAGAACTCCAGGCTCTGATGGTAGAGGAGTAGTAAAGGTGTAGGCCCAGGGTATAATTTTGCAGGGACTGCTTGTTAGATTACTGATTCTGCTTGAGATAACTGCTTCCCAAGGATGCAGTATATGCACCATCCAGTGCAGGACGGTGTGGTAGAAACACTGACTGCTATTCGTTAAATAGATAAACATGGCTCTAGTCACTATCAAGTGAAGGTGTTCAAGTACCTCATGTTCTTGTCAATTACGGAATCTAAAATGAAACGCAAGATCAACTGATGGATTGATGCTAAATCTTTGACATATTTTTTATTACACAGACATGGTGAAAAGGAAGTTGAGCTTGAAGGGAAAAGCTCTCCATTCACCACTCAATGTACATCTAAAACCTTACCTATGTTCATGAGCATTGGATAATGATTTAATGAATGAGTTTCCTTTGCAGGGTGGTTGGGTGGACCCTTAGACATGAAGTAAGGAACTCAGCAGTGAGAAGTAGAACAGCCTCTCCTTTACATCAAACTAAGCGGGTTAAGGTGGTTTGGGGTTCTCATTAGGAGTCCTTCTGGAACTCCTACCTTCTTGACCTTCCTTCCTGTGTAGGTATTCTGGGAATATCCAGCTGGGAGGTGACCCCAAGGAAGACTCAGAACACAATGGAGAAATTGCATATCCCATCTGACATAGAAATGAAAATGGTTCCTTCAGGAAGTCCTGGAGGATGTGGCTAGTGAGAAGAACTTCTGGACTACCTTGCTTAGCCTGCTGCCACTGTGATCCAGATCAGCAACTGAAAGTGGATGGACAGACGGACGGATGGATTGATAGATGGATGGATTTACTGATGGAGAAAACTTGCTGTGGTGCCAGGGTATCATAGCCTTCATCAGGGTACTATCATAAAAATAAATTATTTTTGTAGGTGCAACGGGCAGGCAACATTGCCTGCTATGAAGGATTAGCACTGGAAGATTGCAACTGTAATGCAATACATGAGCGCACAACCAAATACTTCTAGCTCTCTTTAAAGCCCAAACTGTGACTATTATTTACTACAGTGCCAATTCAGTGTCAATTCATGCCACAGTCCCTTTGAAAGTGCAGACCATGTAATAATTTCTTTATGGTCCAAATCTCAATATAGGATGTGTAGGCTCTATATTGTGGTCCACAGCTGTGGATGATATGGACTCTGTCGGATGTTTGGAGGAAAACACTATGTACACGAGTCCTAATTTATGGAATTAACATCATTGTTGATGGTTATGCCCTAGTTATGCCTCAAGGCTGGTGCTGTCTAGCTTTTGTTCCTCTGAGTGGATGCAAGACATTGAAATATCACTTGGGCATTGTCATGCTACTGAATCAGGTTAGTTGTAAACCTTGCATTTCGCTCTCCAAGTGTCACACACTCCAAAATACTTCCTCTGTCCATGGATAAGCAAGATTTTTAGGACTTTTCATGAAAAATATTGAAGAACATTTTTTCTTTTAAACAATCATGGCCAAACGCCAAAGCAATGTTCGCACCTTCTTAAACACAGAAGAATGTGAAGAGTGATTTTCACTTTTAAACCTTTAGTAAGTTCAATTTACTTGACAGTACAAAATCAAACAGAAAAAACAAACAAACAAAAAAAAAACAAAAAGCAAACTCTCACATACAATAATGTGTTGGCATGTATTTGTGTCTCAGTTAATAAAAGTGAACATAGAAATGGAAATGAAGAGGCTTGGATAACGTGACAGTTTTGATGGCAGAATGTTTCGGTAGACTCAAACGCACAAACATACACACACACAAATATACAAACACACACACACAAAGAGAAAAAGGAGGACAGGGAGAAGGAAGAAGTCGAAAGAAATATTTGAGAACATGCACCTCTATTTTGCGGCCTTCTACCACGGTGCCATGTAATTTCTCTCTGGCCCTGTCGGCGTCCACACTATGCTCGAACGTTACGAACCCAAAACCCTGCATGCAGGATGGAAAGAGGCAAGAACAACATGCACATTATTTATTACAGACTATACATAACAGTCAACATCAATTTACTTTAACAGGAGCAAAGATCATTTTCTGCTTCTACTTCAGTGTTCTACATTAACCAATGTCCAATGTTCAAAGCTCTGCCCTCTTAGGTACTGTTGCTCTGCCTGACAAGCTTTCCATTCTAGCATGGCACATATTTAAAACAATTTAAGGGTTGTATATAAACCTACATGAGTGCGTACACAATTCTGTTCGTACTATACTGGGTGCCTGCAGATTTCAGACAGAGGTAATCAAAAGCAGGTTTCTCATTCTTAATCGTAGAAGTTGAGTTTTAGTTTTTCTGAGTCGGACAGAGCTGCTGAAGTTAGTCTGCAGTCTTGCAAGTAATGCAAGGTTTCTACTGCAGGTAGTAGAGCCCCATGTACTGCTGTGTCATGTTCAAAGATCCAGAGCTTGACAGGCCTGCCCTTGCAAAAGTTGTTTAGCCAGTGAGTTGCTTTTTGGGAGAAGGGTTTAGTGAATGTTTGTTTGAATCTATATATCCAACATCAATTAGCTGAGGTAAGGGAGTCATTTTAAAAAGAAAACAAAGAAAATATTTCTTAATCTGAACAATTCAAAAATTGCAATACTGTTTGTAAGACATTTAATTCACAACTGCTTTAAGCCTTCCACTGTTTTCTCTCATTCATTACGTACACTGTCCTGGTGAACTCAGGCCTCAAAGGTTAATAACATGCCTCAGTAATAAATGCCTACTTTAGCAGCTGCATACAATATACTTAGACATAAACCATCTACTTTAATGTCCCCGAAACGGCAAAAGATTCTTCTGATGAAGTCATAATAGAGGAAATTAAAGCTACCAAAAGAATGGAGGAAAAATTTACTTTTTTATGGGATGGCATCTGCAATAAGAAAACAGGACCATAGCATATCAGCCAATACTAAGAACATCAAATCAGCAAATAATCTTTTTTGGAAAAATCACAAAATTACTGAAGGACTTCATCTTCATGTTGTACTGTAGCTCAGCATTTTGTTTAATAAGATTAGAATATCACACCTTTCTCAATAAACAGCTCTTGTCTGCACTTGTGTTCTCATGGAAAGTCATCAGTCGTGACCCAGGTGCAGTCCCAATTCAAAATCTGCAATTAGCCATGTATGGTCCAAATGCCCTAAAGAGTTTTTGTCTTTGTGTTTTGTCTTTCAAAATCATGCCTAGTGGAACACTTGCTCCAATGTTTTGATAGATAAAGGCTTGTAAGCCGGACAAGGGTGCTTTGTCATCTCAAGAGCTTGTCTTTTAAATGAAATATGATGTACAACATAACTTTGGTTTGACTGTAAATGTACATTACAGTGACAATAACAGCTGTACAGTTAACTTAAAATGTCAATGTCTGGTCAGCAATAATGCTCTTCTGACTTCAGACTTTGTAAAAATTGTCTTCAGAATGCCCAATGCATTTTGTGCACGCAGTGATCAAACAGGCATAATCAAATCAATTACGCTGATCCGAAAGTGAGACTTTAAAGAAATACCCCATTTTGTTTCTCCTGTCTTACTAAAAGTACAATGAATATCACATATAATTTCTGATATTATTTTCATCTGTGTACACCAGGTAAATAGATGGTTCAAGGATCAAACACAAAGAAGTAGAACCAACTGTGTTCCTGGAATGTAAACTTGTGTCCTGATTGATTCATCTGGACCAGAAGAGTCTGTAACTGTTAATACAAAAGTAAAATAAAATGAAATGAAAATTAATTTAGAGACACACTTACAAAAAATAGAAACACAATGTACCTTAGAACCGCGCTCATTAAAGATGATTTCCACATCTAAGATTTTGCCAAATTGCTGTGAAGACATAACAAGAAGAGGAAATACTGAGTGAGTGATCTGTTGACATATTGTCTTCGTCATTAATTCAACAGAAAATTAAAATCCAACTGTTTTCTTTTCTCGTTTTTATTAACCAATATGTCCTCAAAAAACACATAGGGATACCTGAAATTTCAAAAGATGTCACATACATCAGATATTTTTGTACTTACGCCGAACATTTGCCTGAGGTCTGGGTCTCTAAACCTGAAGGGGATGTTGGAGACATGAAGTCTCTTGGGCTGGGTCTTGCTGTCTGTGCTTTCAGGTACAGTCTGTGTTGGGGGCTGACTGTCCGTCTGGGCAGCGTCATCTGTCTGCTGGAAAACACAGAATAAAGAATACAAATGAAAGATGTACAAAGGCACTAGCATAAAACTATAAAGTTTGCCTTACAACAAAAGCATCTGTATATCTTCTTTATAACAGACGTTATTTAAAATATCACCATCTGTGTGATACCGCACACACATTTTTTGTACTGGTCTGGGGATTTGCCAAAGCTCATGCCCCCTGTGGGTCTCTCTCCATGCAGGTGCCTTCAGCAATCAGCAGGAGTCCCTGCTGCATTAACAAGGATGAGAACTAGAAGTGGAAATCAAGAATCACTTCAGGAATCATGTAGTTCAAAAATTTGTATTCACTGACTATGTAGTTTGTTACACCTCAGTGTGTACAATAGTAAATGAAGAGAGACTCTTCAGCACGTACAGCACTAAGTGAGCGCATCACCATTCATAAAGCAGCAACATTCAGTGCAGATAAAGAATGTCTTCGGTTCATTAGTACATTCAGTCTGTGCTAGGACAAGCTGATACATTTACTTCAGTACAAAACCAGCCTAAGAAATATACAGGACACTCATGGCTCGGCATTATTACCAACACAGATACCAAACTGTAATCGTTTCTTCAGCTATCAAGGTCTTTAAATATTTGTTTAACAAGGAAGTAACTGTATACTGTGTTTTATGGCTGAGCTGACAACATTGTGCTCAGTCACCAGTGAGGCGCTCCACTGCTAAAAGCAATTCATTCAGTGCCAATGGTGATTCAGTATTGTCAGTTCATTGTCTGTAGCTTTCTCACCCACAAACACGACCAACTGCCGAACAAAACTCATGGTCTACTGGCTAGTTTTTCTGGAGCTATGAAATTGCATAGTACAAGTTATATCAGTGAGTGGAGACGGCTCAGTAGTCGTCAGATTAGCTCAATATAGAACTTGGAAGTTATGTGCTGACAGCTGATCATGCACCTTATGCACTTTTGTCTTTAAACTTCCTGCCTAAACCATCAATTGGGATGTATCCACTTATGTACATTCATAGATTGTACAATGCTGCATTTGATCACCTTTACCTGATCAAATATCTGATCAGTTTTATAATCTGGTGTATTACATTATCACTAAAATATTGCTACATGTTATATAATGGGATGAAAATTAATTTGTGATTTTAAATTGTAGTCTGCTTCCTGACCAACAGAGCGTAAGTCAGCTAATGTGAATAATGTAAATAATAATGTAAAGAAACATCAAGCTGCTTCTACAATACAAAGTAAGGGAGATGAGTTAGTTGTGTGTTAATGATGGATGCAATTTTGCCATATTTGTGGTGGATGTGGTGTTGTCAGATCATATAACCTCCACATAAACATGGGTTTGTGTTCCCAACTTTAAGAAATGTATTGTAGGTCATGTGAGTAGATCAGGACAGCAACTTTTTCCCCCAAAGATGATCCTGATCTTGTCTGCAGCACCAGGATCAGGCCAAGATTAAACACAACTAGAACTGAGTGCACTCAGTAGAATGCAGATCTTTGCCAGGTGTGCCCTGGGGGCATGTAGGTGGGGAACAGGGAGTGCAGGGTGGGCTGTCCAGCGTGTATGCATGAGAAAAGTGGAATGAAGGGGAGACAATATGCAGGTTACAATATCAAGGTGTTACCACAGTACACCGGCTATATGCAGACAAACCTTGGACACAATTACCAAAAAAGCAAGAAAAGAATCCACCAACACTCGGCAGTCAATGGCGGAAAAACAGAGCAGTCAATAAAATAGATTTTTCAAAAACTGTGAATCACCACAACAAT
Source organism: Holacanthus passer (assembly GCA_025331565.1). Classification (NCBI taxonomy): domain Eukaryota; kingdom Metazoa; phylum Chordata; class Actinopteri; family Pomacanthidae; genus Holacanthus; species Holacanthus passer. Next base: position 644,553 of record JAFREQ010000123.1, on the reverse strand, counting down.
GAGAAGTGCTTGAGCATACAATACTGTGCACAAAAAATGTTATACTGATGGGTCCAGTAGTATGTGAGATTAACTGTGGACAGATATCCAGACATGGACACATGCACACACACGACCAAACGCATTATCAAAAACAAATACGTATACTGTATATACGATATAGATTGAAGGTCTATAAATAGATAATTATAAAGAAGTTATAGATGGTGCATGAAACAAAAAAAATGAAACTAGAAAGAGTTCAAATATGCAAACACAGAGACATAATAGATGCTCATGCAGATACAGAGTAGCAGCAGCAGTCTGTGTTTGTCCTTTAGCTCTCAGTGTGAGTGAGATCAATGGCTGTTAAACACAAGAGAGAACTCCACAGTCTCCTGTTAGACTGCAAGTGTGTGTGTGTGTGTTTACAAAAACTGTTTGTGTGTCTCTTTGCTGGCTTTAGAGCTAAGTTATTCATGAAAAAGTCCTGTTCATAAATTAATACTCCCTTATAGAGACAGGGGAGGATTACATATTAGATACAGAACCCAATACATAACACTCAAAACTGGACACGAAAAATAACCATTTAATTGAAGCAACACCTTTCTGACACAGTCAAAAAGGTGTTGGTCCAAAGAGGTGTTAATTATTCATTGCAGAGTGTGTGACATAAATATGACATTATTTGTGGGGATTTCTAGTGATTGTGTTTCCACGGTTCTTAGGTTGAATAATAAATAGAATGAACATGAAGACTGCTGCCATATCCATGTATAACATGCTAAAATCATGAGCCGACACAAAAGTCAATGTTTTCCATTCCTCCTTTCTCTTTCCTTTGCTCGTAAACAATCCCAGGCTTCACGCCAGCCATGATACCCCCTGTGCATGTGTATATGTGTGTGTGTTTGTGTGTGAGCTTGAACAGAACCAGCATAAGGCCAACAGACTGCAAGTCTTCCACGCAACGCCTAGGTATATACTGACACATATGGAAAGGAGTGTATACACACAGCAGCGACTGCCATCTGTACAGCACTCCCTGTCAGTGGCGACATTCCGCCTACACTCGCAGTGAAGGAATAAAACAAACAAACTGGGAGACAAAGCATCTCATCTCATCCCTTTGGCATCAGAAACTGATATGTGAGGCCAAGCCAGGCTGAACGTAGAGCAGACATATTGGAGATATCTAACAGAGATGATGGTTGAAATCAGGTTGAAAGAGAAGAGACAACAAATTTAAATGTAACCCAAATAAATAATCCTAAGAAAAGGCTGGCTGTTAAAAGATTTTTATTTTGAAAGTAATTCTTTACCCTAGGGCGTCTCGTTCAGAAAGACAAGAAAGAAAGAAAAATGAAAAGAGCCGTGGTGCTAAATCAAAAGCCTCATGAGAGATACTGCAAAGTTCTTTACATACTGCACATATATTAACATAATGGACAGTCTAGTCTTTGAGTAAAGATTTTCTTTTTAAACATATAGATATTTTTTGCCGTTCTTAGAGATAAGGGGCTAAAATTGCATGTGCTTAAGGTGATGTATATATCGTTACTATGGTCACCAATGTTATGGTCTGGGTTTCTGTGTTTGGTGTTTTTCGTGTTTTTTTCTCCTCTCCTCTTCTTTTCAGTATTTGTGGCTGGAGGCGTTGCTGGTGTGACTCTCACTTCCAACTCTGAGATCTGGCAGATGAGGCACACCTGTTTCCCATCGTCATCAACCCACTTCCACTTCCCACTGCCAGCTATCCTCCAAGTGCCTCCGTGTTTCCAGCTTCCTGGGTTTCCAGCCGCAGCCATCGCCAGTCACCGCAACAACCAATTTAGTTTAGCATTTACCAGCCAATATTTAGGATGAAACAGAAGACACAGCTCAGTCTGTTTGGAATGTCATTAGTTTAACAGTCAACTTTTGACCTGTTGGAGATGCTGGATGAAAAGACCACCAAAATCATTAGGATTTATCTTCTGGGGAGAATGAATGCTCTATACCAAACCTGACATTCACTGAATATTTCACTCTGGACTAAAGAGGTCGAGTGACTGATGAACGGACAGTTTCAAGCCTGCAGCAGAATGCAATTACTTCCTTGTTACCTCCTTTTTCTCACACTTTGTCACCCATGTCATTTTTGTTTCCAAAAAAATGGCAATTCAGTGGGTCTGGAAGGAAGTATATAATGTACTTTTCCATGTACATAAATAATGTGGGTTTGACTGCAAGTTTCCTCTCTTTCATATTTTCCCCCTCTCTGTTTCACTGCACACACTGTGGGGCTTACAGTAAGAGGGGAGAGGAGGTTAACTCTGACGCTGCTCGACAAACACTCCAATGAGCTCATTCCTCCAGGATGCACACACAGCACACACACTCATACTACTCAGAGGGAAAGGCAGAGAGATGCCGATTTCCACCTCCAGTAACAAAGTTTACACAATTACGCAAAGTCCATCCATTTGCAGCTTTTTACAATTTCTTAAGCACTTTTCCAAAATTGTGTTTACTTTTTTATTAACACTTTGCTAAAACATAGTGTGCAACATTTTCAAATCAGTGAGTACAGCCCTCAATAATAAATCTGCAACACACTAAGCAACATTCTAAATGCTTTAAATCATAGTCTGTGACATTCATGTCCAAAACTGTTACAGTCACTGTTACGGAGTTCCGGGAAGCAGCAAATCTCAGCTGAAGGCTGGTTAAAGGCTGATTTCACTATGCTGAATCAGATGAATCAGTATAATTCTATGCAGAGATAACAGAATGAGGTACATAAGTGAATATCAATGAATTGTAAGTAAAAAGGTTTGTATTTTTTTATTTGCCCACAGAATTTTGTAAATTGATAAAATTATATAATAACATGATCATATTACAATATGATTCCACTAAGAGTGGATCAGCACAAAGATTAAATTATCAACCTACAAGCTATTACACTTGTATCGATAACTATTTTGCATTGTGTATTTCATAGTCATGAAGTAAACCAACTTGTGAAAGAAAGTAATAGTTCATTTACATCAGTATGTTGTTAGGTTGTGGCTGATTGATTAATCATAGGTGTGTAATTTTCAAATTACAAAAGCCTTAGTCATGAGTATGCTATAACTTAAGTTATTATTAATCTTAAAGCTTAACCTTTAAATGATGATAAGAGACCTCAAGGACTGGGTATTTGGGGCTGTGAAGTAGCTTGTCCTGTCAGTCTGCAAGGCTAACGCTAATGCTAACAAGTAGCAACTGACAAGCAAGAGCTGTCATCTACATTAAAAGGAGTCGTCAGTCAAACATAAATAAAAGGCACATTTTGAATGCTGTGGTTATGTTCGAAAACTATTGAGTAGTTTAACACAGTAGTTTAACACTAATTTAACAGACTTCATGTGTGAAGTTTATTGCATAGAAATTTGTGAGAGTATTGATTGGCATTGATAGTACTGATTAGAAAATTATAATATTATTACATATAATATAATATTTTCCTCATGTTATCCAGCCTTACATGTAATCATGCTCTTCCTAGCTTCCTTGGAAGCATATAATGAATTGAAAAACAGCTGTGTCCCATGTAGATGTCAAATAAGAACACTAAACATAAAATCACCAAATATAATAGCTGTTTCCCAAGCTGAGTCCCAAACACAGAGAGTCATAGATGTGGCTGAAAAGAAGATAGAAATAAAGCAGTGAGCGGGAGGTTTGATGATGTGGTGGAAGGAGTGCAGACAGACTGACTAAGAGGCAGAGTTGATGAGACTTCCACATGTACAGTATGCCGTCTTCTTTCTGCCAACATGCTTTCTTTCTCTCAGTCTTTGTTCTTTCTTCTAGAATTACTTGGGGGTTGCAACGAAGAAATAATCACACAACACTCCCAGCACCCAGCACATAAACAAGACCGGCATTTCTGATAAAGCACATTATGAGTTTTGAAAGATCAAGCGAGGAGAGGTGGAAAAATTATGTTCCAGCTTTGCAACCCATAATCAATGACTGATTACTAACTGTAAACTCTAACCACTAATGTGTATTCACTTACAAAAGAACTGTGTTTACCAGCAATGGCTTTACCATGTGTTTCCGAGCCCATGTAGCAATCTCCTTTACACAATCATGTGTTTTACAAAGTGGTAAAACTCACCCCATCATGGCTTGTGAAAGACTGAGCCTTTCTAGGATGCTGCTTTAATACCCAATCATTATCACATTCACATGTTACCAATTCACCTGTTCATCTGTGGAATCTTCCAAACGTGTCTTTGGAGCATTCCGCAACTTTCCCAGTCTTTTGTTGGCCCTGTCCCTAGCAAGGTTGAAACATGGTGCTGCCTGGGTCACTTTGTGTTGGTCGGGTTGTGGTCATTTGATGTGACAATTTTGTTTGGGGCTATAAGCAGTGTCCAGAATCATTCAACTTCTAATTTAACAGCAGGTCAAAGATGAGGCAGATGATTGTTCTGTAACTGGCAAAGACACAGTTTAGGTCATATTTATGTCAAAGGTGTTACTTCCACTAGGGATTAGCAAGACATGTGTAACAGTGTAAATAGTTAACTTTTATGAATGTTAAATTCCTGTTAAACTTGGGACTACAGCCATAGTTTTAGCGATAGGTATTTTATTTTGAAAATCTACAGCGGAAGTCTGTGTTACGCTAAATGCGGTGCATTTCGGGTGTATCACAGTAACGTAGGACTTCCTGTGGGTAAGCTGCACTTTATTAATTTATCATATTTATTTCTATCATAATTTATCAGCATTTGCATTTACAAGTTAACCAGCGAGTACTGTTTTAGCTAGCTGCTAATGGCTCGGAGAGTGTACGTGACATGTGCATACTAACACGTATTTTTTTGTGTGTGGTTCGGCGTGAAAAGATGTCCTTCATCAATGAGTTATTCTGCTCAACTGTGGTTGTTTGCTGTCTCATGTGTTGCAGGTATGTTTATTTTGACTTGTTGAGATATTGTATTTTTGTAATTCACATTCATGTTACTTTAGCTTATTTTACTCATAATTGTATTTTTTTTTCTCTGAAGAGGCCTAAAGGTTATACCACTATACGATCACTATAGCAGTAGCATAGGACTTCATGCTGTGGATGTCCTTCATCTATGAGTCATTCTGCTCAACTGTGGTTGTTTGCTGTCTTGTGTTGCAGAATAAATGAGTTCAACTGTCCCATTCAACCTGACTCCTGTGATGTGAGATAAAAAAGCAGTAGAGCAAGATAGAGAAGGTCACACATGTCCTCCTTACTTTTATACTCTCAGGTTGATTTTCTGTCCAACATCTCTCTAAACACGGTCCTCTCTCGGTTCAGTCACCATAGTGCAGATGAGAGAAGAGATAAAATTTGGATATTTTCATGTGAATCGCCATCAGTTATTACCAAGCACCTACAGACATGAGCTTGACGAGTGGGAGTAAGTGGTGTGCAAGCGCAATGCAGACGTTTGTTGCCCAGGGTTTTGCCTCAAGGCAACATACAGGCTGCCCTAAGTTGTTAGTGAATGTTGTTAGTGCTGTATGCAGCCTGAAAGGAATATCTGCAGACACTTCTCAGGGCTGATGAAGATTCCACCTCCTCTGCATATATTATTATTATTACTGTTTTTATTATTATATTCTCCTAAAAAGACACTAGAATGAAATATTAATCAAAAATAAGCCAAGAAGGGACATAGTGCCTTGTAGTGAAAATGAAAATACAACATTATCTGTCGTGTCTATCAAGGAAAACAAACATGATTCCAAGTAGGTTAAAAGCATTAACAATGTAGTAATTATATGTAATTATATTTGATCATTATCATTATTTTTGAAGTGCTAGATTGATTTAAGTGTAACTAACTAAAAAAACAGTTTAGATGTTAGATGTTCTTCCTTTGTTGTGTCTTCAGTGTATATCCATGTTTTGAAACCAAACCTACACCACTGATTATACCTTCTACCCTGCCCTGAGTACATAAAACTATATTTTCCACTTCTTTTGTGTCATCGGTGGAATTATTGAAAGTATTGAAAGAAACCTTTCATTCAGTGAAACGTCGGAGGAGAGGGAAATGTATCAGTGTACCAACCCTAACCCTAACCCTTTATTATGCAACAAACTGGATGAACTTTAGCAACTGGTGGGGGAAAACACTCTTCATTTCCATTTTATGCTGCACAGAGGTGTGACTCTGGATCGATACCAGGCTCTGTGCTGTAGCTGGCAGGCTTCCAACTCTTCAGAGCAACTTGTGATACAGAACTTTCTAGCAAAACAAAGGGTGGAGAAATCGGCTTTTATACTAACAGTGGCTGTTGTAATTCATCTTTTAAGACAATGGGACAGTCCTGATACCATCCCCTGTGACTACCTCAAAAAGCGACAGCCCACCAGCTCCACCTCCCCCAGCTCACCTGTCTCGGTCTCTCCATCCACCCTTAAGCACTGTACTGATCAGCTGTCTCCAGTGTTCACAGGCACCATTGACACCTCACTGGAAACATGCTATGTTTCTGCCGGCTTCAAGACCTCCACTAACATTCCCATCCTCAAAAAATCAAGGACCACAGGACTTAATGACCCGTTTGCCCTGACCTCTGCGGTGAATGAAGTTATTTGAGCTCCTTGTGCTGTCCCACCTCGAAGTCATTACTGCCTCACTCCTGGACCCCCTGCAGTTGCCAACAGAGCCAACAGGTTTCTAGATGATATTATCAACATGGTACTCCACTTCATTCTCCAGCACCTGCACTCCTCAGGCACCTATGCCAGAATCAAGTTTGTGGATTTCAGCTCTGCCTTCAATACCATCATTCTAGCGCTGCTGCCAGACAAGCTCCCCCAGTTGAATGTGCCTAACTCCACCTGCAGGTGGATCACAGACTTCCCGTCTGATAGGAGGCAGTAACTGAAGCTGGAGAAACCTGCCTCTAACTCCTGGACCATCAGCACCGGATCCTCCCAAGGCTGCATCTATCCTCTGCTGCTCTTCTCCCTGTGTGCCAAAGCTGCTCCTCCAGTCATCAGTCCATCAAGCTCTTGAAGTTCGCAGATGACACTAACCTAATTGGACTCATCTTTGGTGCAGAAATGTTCTAATGACAGTGGAGATGGTGGTGGACTTTGTGGACACCCTGTGCAACTCCACAGTCAACGCTTTGGTGTCCTTCTGCTTTCTGGGCATAGTTTTCACCCAGGACCTCGAATGGGAGGTAAACATAATCTCCCTCACCAAAAAGCAGAGGATGTACCTTTAGTCCATCCTAACCTCCTCCATCAGCATCTAGTGTGCTGTTGCCATTGCCAAAGACAAGAGCAGATTGCAGTGTTTCCTTTGCTTTGTCGAGAAGGTGATTGGCTGAAATCTGCCTTCCCTCCAGGGCCTCGAGGGGAGCAGGCAAGATTGTGGCTGACTGCTGCCACCCTTAACACAAATTTCTCTAGACATTCCTTTTATACATTAACGTAAGATCTGCACCATTTGACTCTTTGCAACATTGTATATCCTTTTTCTGAATACATCTTTTTCTGGACTACTATCTTGCACATTTTAAACCAATCCCTAAAATGTGAAGTATAAACTTTCACACGTTCCGTGATGAATACATTGCACATTCTCGGACAAACTCAGCTCAGTGCACAGCTCTTTCATTCCACTCAGTCAAATTCTTTGTACAGTGGGTGCCAAAAGACATCGCATTGAATTGTTTTTATATTTTCACATGAAGCTGGAAATAATCTGAAAAAGAGGCAGCCTTGTTGTGGTCTCAGAGGAAGAGTAGCAGTTTCTAAATCTCTTCTCAGGAGGGGGAAACAAAGCCAAACACTTCAGCTGGACTAAGCCAATGTATGACATCACAAGAAGCTCTTTGGAACTTTGTCAAATCATGCTGGGATGACATGGGTCATCAGACTTTGCACAAACTTTACACAAACTGGAGTCAGTGTTAGCTGTCCATGCAAGATACTCTGATATTTATGTACATTTTTCAAAGATTCAACTTTTCACTGACATTGTTTAACTAATATTTAATTTAAAAAATAGCATTACTTTGGAAACAAATGCAAATAATAGTCTCCGACTTTTGCGACTGTGTGAAAATCTACTTGGTAATAAAAGTGACTGTGATTCTGATTTTGGATCTATACAGCATATGGTCGAGCATGTGCACCAGTTCCAGTAGGGAAAATATGAAGTGCATATATATAGAATGCACAGGTGGAGGAATGGTATGAATACACTATGAATCATATCTCTACAGTATAGACTGTAGAATGAATATGAATACAGTATAGGGCAGAGTTCAGCAAGGTGTGAACTGTGGGGAAGATGGAGGGTGAAGTCTGTGGAGTGAAAGGTGTCTGACAATGCTACATGCTCTCTGCAGACTCTACTTGTGCTGGACAGCCTCAATGGTAGGGAGCAAAGGCAGTCTCACCAGCATCTACAGTGCTTTCCAGCTGGAGACAGAGCAGAGTTATCATACCATACTGAGATGCAGTTAGTAAGCATGCTCTTAGTGGTGCAGTGGTCTTAGTTCATCATAATCTGAGGAGACAGATAGACTTTCTTCAGTGTCCTCAACATAAAGAGACACTAGTGTGTCTTGACTAGTATTGAAGTGTTGAGGGTCCAAGAGTGGTTCTCAGTGATGTAGACACCCAGAAAGTCTTGCTCCATCCCCTTGACGTACAGTAGATGGGAGTGTGTATGCTGCCTTTGGTCTTCCTGGTGCGCAATAAGCTCTTTGATCTTGGTATTGAGGGCCAGAGAAGGCGTACAAATCGACGTCCATATGGGAGTTAAACTTCTGAGTGTCAAACTGTCTCCCATCTGTGTGTTCAAACTCCTGCTGTAGCACAGAGTCTGCAACGTTTCTCACTTAACATTTCACACATTTCATGAGTGATATATAGTTGGGGAGTATAAACAATGAGAGGTGGTCAGACTGTCCTATGTGGGAGATAGCACCACTAGCGTCATCCTTACTCGACGCTAGTGGTAATTGCTCCACTATCCTGTAGTCTTTTCTGTCATGCACTGCGCTTGAGCTCTACAGAATAGAACAAAAACACACACACAGACCAATGAAACTTTACAATTTACAATTTCATTTAGCTAACGCTTTTATCCAAAACAATGTACATTCACATACCAATGAAACAGCCATCAGGGGCAGTTTGGGGGTTCAAAGGACACTTCGACACATAGACAACGGGGCCAGGGATCGAACCACCAACCTTCCAACTGGTGGACAACTGCTCTACCTCCTGAGCTACGGCCGCCTCATGTGAAGGGATTTTTAAACAGGCATGCAAAGCATCTTACTACCCAGTGTACAGGCGTTGGATAATAAACTGGGCAAGCACTCGTGCCCCCATCAGTTTCCAATGGGATACCAGAAACAATGATGTTTTTGTTTCAGCATCACTCAACCAAATGACTCTTTTTCTGTATACCAATCTGATGGGAAGAATAAAGGAAGCGACATGTGCTTTATGGTGAACTACTGTGATAGTTGGAATACTGAACTGCTATCCTGTTCCCGCTGACCTGATCTGGAGTTATTATCAATCAAATGCAGACTGCACTTTCTATCAAGGAAATTTACATTGGTTATTATCACTGTGGTCTACATCCCTCCACAGGTGAGTACATAGGCTGGCCGGTTGGATCTTTGCACAGACTTGAACGGCTCACAGACCAGTAATCCTGATGCTGAGCTCATCAATCCCAGAGACTTCAATTAGCCTAACATTACGAAGGTTGTGCCTGACTTCCATCAACATACTGAGTACACGACAAGGGGAATAAACACTCTGGATCACTGCTACACGGCATTCAAAAATGGCTACAGAGTGGAATTGCCACTCACATTTGGAAAGAGCAACCATGCGGCCATCTTACTGAGGTCAAAGGTCATGATGCATGCTAACAGTGATATGAGAGGTCAGGAAATGGCCGATCAGGTCACCCTACAGTCTACAATACATGATGCAGTCTGCAGCATGTCCCAAGACACCGCTGTAAACATCATCAATGGATTCACTGAGTCTGTGGTGGACTTAAGTTGTGACAAAAACAGAAGCAACTGTATCCAACACTACAGATAAATCATTCCACAACCAGAAACCATGGAAACATATGCACTGCAGCCTACATCTTAGAGCTGCAGCTACAGTCATAAAGCAGTGGTCTACAATGTAAGAAGAGCAGCAAAGGAGGGGCAAAGCGACTGCAGGAAGAAAGTGGAACTACAATTCCCGGAGGACAATCCCAGAAGCATGTGGCAAGGTCTAAGAAATGCATTGCATTACAATTACAAGTCCATCCCCCATTCTTGTCAAGTGCTGATGCATCTCTATCAAATCAACTGTTATGCTTGCTGAACTTTAATGGTTGCTTGGAGGCCATCAGCAACCAGCAAGCACAAACAGCTGGGTGACATCTTTCACACCTATCACCCTTTCTTAGCATTACGTCAGGAGGGCTTTGAAGCATGTGAACGCCAAGAAAGCAGAAGGACCAGACGTTATCAGTGGACTGGTCCTCAAACTACTGTGTGTGCTGACCAACTAGTGCCAGTATTCACAAAGATATTCAATCTGTTCCTGGCTCAGTCTGTCAAACCCACGTGCTTCAGGAAGTCCACCATCATTCATGTGCCCAAGAAAACATAACTGGATTACATCTGCTCCTCACTACCCAGCACACTGGACCCACTACAGCTTGCCTATCAGTGGAAGATGCCATTACACACATCCCACTCACTAGATGAGATTGTTGTTCCTTCAATGCAATTCAGCTTTAAACAGGATACTACCCTTCAGTCTTGTCACAAAACTAAAGGACCAGGGATTACTCACCTCACTGTGCATGTGGACCCCTGGCTTCCTGAGCCCAGGTGGTGACCTCTTCCACACTCATAATTTACACAGTAGCGGACTTTGGGAAGAAGCAGGGAAGGAATTGGTCCCCACTTAATATCAACGTGTCCTCAGTGGAAAGGGTGGACAAAATTTGAATACCTTGTTGTTACATCACCAATGGGTGGGTGGGACCTGGGTGATGCATACTGATTCAGTGGTGAGAAAGGCAGAGTCTGTTTCACCTCAGACACTTGAGGAGATTCTGGATACCCCCTCAAATCCAAAGGAATTTCTACTCCTGCACTGCAGGCACCTAGGCACTGCAAGAATAAGGCTAAGAGAATCACTAGGGATCCCAACCATCCAGATAATGGCCTTTTTGACCTACTGCGGTTAGGAAGAAGGTACCAGATACACTAGGCAGAGCTTCTACACTTGAGCCACTAGGATCCTGAATGAGGTCACTGCCTAAGACTGTGTCACCCATTAATAATACATTTTATTTAATGTGCCTGATGCTCGATGTAATGTAGAAAAGTGATTAAGGGTTTAAACTGGTCACAAGACTTGAAATGTTATTGGATTATTTGGGCATTTCAGTTTTCACGAAATTGCAGTTTACATTTCGCAGATTTTCAGTCCAATGGAGAGGAGCTGTAAAATCTTTTTAAAAAATAGTTAACATTGCTGTTGCTTTTTACTTATTTTTTGTTAGTTTTTAGACCAAAACCTGGCAACACTTGTCTTATTTCAGAAAATGCACCTATTGAAGCAACATGACTTACAGTTTTTGAATTATCTTCCCAAATACATAAAGCGAGCCCTTCCGCTCTCAGGTTTTGTCAAAAATAAAAATGTGATGACTTTTGAAACTGTGATTTCTCTGTCATTTTTAACTTACACACATACACACAAATTATACATGGACATCTTCGGCCCAGGCTCTGGATGCTGACTGTGAGGTTTTTCTCAACACTGTGACTGTGACAGTTTTTGAATGAGGCTTTCTTGTTCAAGTAGTACTCTGACAGGGGCCTAAAAGTGCTCAGTCATTGAGAGAGAGTGAGATCCCTGATATAGCTACAAACTGGATCTGGAAACTAGAGCTACAATCTGCTTTTTCCATGATTCTCGCCATTTTCACTGACAGACAGAGACAACTAAATACACACATTGACACTGACACACATACACATGAAGACATTTATGCGGACACATGAGGACGTCTATGCTTCCATTGCTACTCTATTATAATGGTTTATGGTTAGGGGACTAATTCACTTCGGTTTAAGATTTTAATTCTTGTCCTTTGCAGACCAGAAAATAGAAGAACAGGAAGAATAATACAGACTATAGGGGTGACAGCAATGAGGACAGCAGCAGTTTCAGTAAGGGACAAGAGGATCATCAGTTTCAGCCAAAGTAATAATTGCAGCTCTTGAGAGGACCCCAGTGAAGAAGCAGCATCAACACAAGATACTGAGGGAACATTAATCAATATGACTGAGAAGTGGCATTTCATTTACATCATTTGCTTCTATGGACTGTTGTTTTCCATGAGTTCTTTACTGAATTCAAATACAAAATCAAATAGTTGATTCACACTGCTGTAATATTGTCATTACTGGTGTTTTTGCTTTTGCGTACATTCAGGGAAACAGGAAGATGACTGTGCTATTCCTAAATGCCCTCAACCACAAACAAAATCAGCTGTATACCTGTATGCACCAGAATGGTTACCTCACAGCAATGGTTTGATTCAGATTTATCTCTCTCTTCCTTTGTGCACAAAATGAAAGAATGTGTGCACATTCTTTCATCATATGCAGGTCAAGGAAATTGGATATTCCATTCTGGTCTTGATTAACAATAGTCTTACTTTGCACACAGATGTCTTTCTTTTTTGCTACCATACTATGTATGACTTTATATTTACTGTATATTTTGGTAAATAATATCAGTGTAGGCAAAGCACGTTAAAACATATTTTTGAACAAGCATAGCATCACCTAATGAATGCATCATCGATTAGAATGTTTTCAACTTTCAGTTTTCTATTTGTATTCTAATTAATTCAGTTCAAGAAAAATGCTTATGTCGCCCCTAGCCCCATTTCGGTCAATCAGACTGTATTCCCCTGCTTCTGCTGATAAAAATGATTTAACCATCTGAAAAAAAAAACAGTTGAAGTGTGGACAGATTAAACTACAGCAGCTCTACAGAACTGTTTTGAGTGCACTGGTACATGCTCAGAAATGACACCACCCAGGAGAACCATATCAATATACATCAACAGTGACATTGTACATTGGCAAATGATGATGTGGTGATCACAAAGATGATAACATCATTTCCCAAACAGAAAGCCTGGATGAATGGAGAGATGAGGGCTCTTTAGGTCAAGTGACAAGGAAGCATACAACACTGCCACAGGTAGACTGAAAGCTGGCATCAAGGAGGCAAAGCATAGACAGACCAGCTGGAACTGGAGACCCTAACACCAACAACACCAAAGATATGTGGCAAGTGATACAGACCATCACTGGCTACAAAAGTATGAGCACCCCCATGTGTGAGGCCATGTTGGCAGATGAGCTGAACACATTTTATGTGCACTTTGATCTCCTCAACAAAGAGTCAGGTGTCAAGTCTACCCCACCTCCAGAGGACCTGCCACTGTCAATATGCACAACATGATGTGAGAAGAATCCTGTCCTTGAATCCTTGAGTATCATATTCTGCAACTGGGTGTTGGACTTTCTCACAAACAGATTCGAGACAGTTCAGATTGGCAGTCACACATCCTCCACCCCAGTGCTCAACTGTGATCCACCAGCATAGGATTTTAAAAAAAGCTGTTTGCAGCAGTTAACTAACTCAAAACTAACTAACAGGAAGAAGATGGCACTATTGCAGGATCTCTGTTTAAATGGAGCTAAATAGGTGCAGTGAAAGGCCATGGACATAACTCCCTTAAAAAAGTATCACGCAAGTTGTATTACCTGAGCAACATGGGAAGACTCGAAAAAACGCTAATGCATTTGGACTATGGACAAATGGTTTCCCTTTTTATGCATAAATGTTTACAACATTGCTTGCATATGATAGCCATCATGAGTTTGCAGTTAGTTTTTTTAGCCACTTTGCATGTGTTATTTAACATTAACCTGACTAGCTAAATTACTGTCTTTATGTTAGAGATTAGATTAAATATCCTTTATTCGTCCCGCATCAGTCATGCACACACAATCATGCTACATGCAATTGGGAAATTTGACATCTGCTTTTAACCCATTTGTAGGTGCACAGCATAGGAAACACAACAACACACACAAGGGCAGTGACAACTGCAACTATATTGGAAGTGCCAATGGAGCAGATCTTAGAGGGGAGTAAGGTGCCTTGCTCAGGGGCACTTAGATGGTGGGATGGGGAAAGGAGTGTCCATCTGTCCCTCCTCTTTGGCTAAAAACAAAAAAAAACAACAACAAATCATTTGCAAATGTGAACTCATTATGTCTTATTGTATTTGACTTTGAATATTGACAGAATAGATGTTAAAATGTATTAGTGTGAATTTAAGGACCTAAGAACACCAAGGAGTCCCTCTGGGAGTGCTTCTATGTCTCAGACTGGGAAGTGTTCCAGGAGGACTACAGGGATGATATTGAGGTACTCTCTTATTGCAGAACAAACTACAGTTTCTGTGAGGATAACATGGTACCCCCCAAAAGGTCTGTTGCTTTCTCAACAATAAACCATGGGTTAATAAATAGATTAGAGCCATTCTCGACAGTAAGAAGAAGGCCTTTATGGCAAGGGATCGTGAGGAACTCGAGGCTGTACAAAGGAAGCTAAAGACAAAACTGAGAGAGACCAAAGAACAAATACAAGGAGAGGGGAGGAGAGAGGGGCCAAAATGGGACAGAACATCCATATATCATTCCAACCCCCATCCACACCTCTGCCATGGACTCTGCTCCCCTCCCCTCAATGGAAACCATCAAGAACATGGCCAACTATGAACAGCTAACACCCTTGTCAATCAATAAAACATTTCCTACATCATGGTTCTTAATGAACAATTGTGCACCAAGGCACACATTAGAGATTGAGACTTTTCAGAACAAATCTAAAACAGTCAGGAGACAAATATTTGAGGTACTACATAAACATTAGCATTCACATGTAAGCTGTTCAAACAAACTGTGAGGTGTTAGTCCATTTGGTTTGGTTGCCTTGGGCTCAGGTGAAAGCTGTCAGCCAAATCCTGATGAAGACCAAAACTCAAAGACCTGTAAAAGGTCTCTTTCTGATTACAATTGGACTCTGATGAAGTCAGAGGATTTAAAGGATTTTGCGATCGCAGATATGTGAAGAATGAAAAAATAAAAAGTCAAAAAAGTGATCTTGGGTAAGTATGACCCTTGAAGGCAACAATATCATTGCTAGTATCTTTCAACAGCACCAACAGTATATTTTTGTTTAATCATCTTGACTAACTAAACCAGATCACAGGTGTGATCTTCTGAACAAACAAAATTTTAAAAAAATCATAACATTAGCGAGGGGCCTGAATTTTTATGGGGTTTTTTTTCCCACGTATAAACTTCTGGGCGGTTTGACTTGTCAGGTTAACAGTGTCTTTCACTTACCCTAATCACTAATTATTGTATCAACATGTCTAAATGCTTTTGATCCACACAGTCCAGACAACCCTGTACCTCCAGGTCATGGTCTGGTTGTGCAGCCCTAGTCATGAACCAGTCCTACAACCCCATTTAAGTTCCAGTCCTACAACCCTTATACCTTCAGGTCATGACCTAGGTTTGTAACTTCATACATCCTTATCATAATCCAGTCCTACAACCCTTTTGCCATGATCCAGTTTTACGCTCCTGTACGTACAGACTGAGGTCCAGCCTTACATTCCTATGTGCTCAGGCTACAGTCTTTTACCCATGTTAGCTTGCCTTTCAAAATACACTACAACTGTACTAAAATCTTAGATGTTTGCAGTCCATTTGTAAGAACCAAATTTCCCCAAGATTCCCAAAGGAACATCTGAACAAAATGTGCTTATCAAACTCGCAGATAGATGAGAAGATGGGTCAGGTTCATGTTTTTGTATCCAGTAGGTGTGGGAAAGTTTGCTCCAGCTTAGTCTAAAGCTTGGTTGATCAATAAAGACAATCAAAAAAAAAAAAAAAAAAAAGTACCACGACTACCCATCCCATGCCCTGGAAGCTGCCCTTTGCTTCCTATTTTATTAGAAAGCTATTGTACAGGTCCATTCTCTTATTTGGTTGAGTATGCAAAGTGAATAAGAATTTAATAATAGCTCAGCTAATAACAGATCAACATTTTTAACACTTCCCTCAGCCAAGCCCGAGTACAGATCCATCTCAAACACACCAGTATAGTACCTGTGCCCAAGATGTCAAATCCTGCCTATATGAATTACTATCGCCCTGTAGCTCTGACACCTAGAGTCATGAAATCCTTTGAGCAGCTTGTCATGAACCACATTGAGTCAGGTCTCCCTACCAATTTAGACCCTCCACAATTTGCATACAGAGCTAATCAGTTTATGGAGGATGTGATTTCCACCCTGCTCCATGTCACACTGACTCATTTTGATAATAAAAATACTTATGCATGCCAGGATCCCACTAATTGACTTCAGCTCAGCATTTAACACAATTTTGCCACAACAGCTCACTGAGAAGCTGTTGCTGCTGGGTGTGGATCCTGGCACCTGCTGCTGGATACTGCACTTCCTGACGGAGAGACAGCAGACGGTCGTAACAGTTGGCAGCGTTACATCCAAAACCACCACAGTGAGCACAGGATCACCACAAGGGTGTGTACTGAGCCCTTTACTGTTTACGCTGCTGACACATGACTGCTCTGCTAGTTTCAGCACCAACCACATCATAAAATTTGCTGACGACAACACAGTCATAGGCCTCATCACCAATGAAGATGAGTCAGCATAAAGGAGTGAGGTGGAGCGCCTGACAGCCTGGTGCAGAGAACACAACCTTGCCCTCAACACCATCAAGACCAAGGAGATGGCTATTGACTTCAGAAGGGACAGTCATAGACACCATCTCCCACAGCTCTGAGGTGGAGAGGGTACACAGCACCAAGTTCCTGGGGGTCCAGCTGACGGACGAACTGACCTCCAGTGACAACACCACAGCTGTTATTTAGAAGGCCCAAACACGCCTTTGCTTCCTCCGCAGATTTAAGAAGGCAGACCTCCCGACTCCAGCCATGACCATCTTTTACAGAGGCACCATTGAGAGCATTCTCACTTACTGCATCTCTGCCTGGTTCAGAAAAAGCAGAGCAGAAGAGAGAAACAGACTGAGCAGGATGGTGAGAACTGCTGAGAAGATCATTGGTGCCTCTTTGCCGTCTCTGCAGGACATTTACACCCAGCGCTGCATTCACAGAGCAGACAGCATCAGAAAGGACTCCACTCATCCTCCTCCTGCCTGTTCACACCAATGCAGTTCAGCTGTTAAACAGTTTTTTCCTCACAGCTATTAGACTGTTCAATCACAATAAGTGAATATGGAACTGTCTTTATCTGGATTTAATTTATTCATATTAATTCTCGTTTAGCCTGTAACGGTTTTAGCTCATTTATAATTGCTTTTTATCTGACTTATTACTTTTATTTATATTTATATACCGGAATCAAATTCCTTGTATGTGTACACATACCTGGCAAATAAAACTGATTCTGATATATTGCACTGAAGCATATTTATGGACTGGTGGCATGTGTGAAACACTATTTCGTTTTTATCTAGAGCATAAAAATGACAAAGAAAACCTGAAATAATTTAAAAAATGATCCAGCCCAAATACATTAAACTGTAAAACTTAGCCATAACCAACTTAAACATCAGCTTCTCCCATGATGCCTTACTGTGGCTGTGCCGGTGACCGTCTGACTGCCGGAGTCTGACCCACTCTGCTCGCTGTGGTTCTGTGAGGACTGGTACATGTTGAGTGGATGCTCACTGACGGAGGCCGGGATCCCAGTGTAGTCCTGTGGTGCTGCTGGGTGCTGGTGTGGATGTGGGTGGGAGTGTGGGTGTGGATGGGGGTGTGAAGCTGTGAACTCAGCTGGAATGCTGTTCTGGGGAGCGGGGGCAAACTGGGCTGATGGGTAAGCCTGGGCCATGGATGGATCTGGGGGTGCCGGTGTGTCCTGGTTACCCTGTATGGACAAAGAGATTGACTTAACATGGCATACTTTGCGATATACAATGTCTATTAAAAAAGTATTCACCCCCCCTTGGATGTTTCACCCTTTTGTTGCTTTTATACACATAATCATTGTCAGTATAATTTGGCTTTTTTGACAATTTGCAAAAAAAACCCCTCTTTGATATCAAAGTGAAAACAGATTTTTACGAAACAATGTTAATTAAAAATATAGAAGGTAAAGTAAATGATTGCATAAATATTCACCCCTTCAGGTCAGTATTTAGTAGATGCACCTTTGGCTGCAATCAGCACTGAGCCTGTGTGGATATGTCTCAGTCAGGCTGGCACATCTGGACACTGCAATTCTTCTCCATTCTTCCTTGTAAAACAGCTCAAGCTCTGTCAGGTTGCTTGGGGATTGGGCGTGAACAGCTCTTTTCAAGTCCAGCCACAAATTCTTGATTGGATTGAGATCTGGGCTTTGACTTGGCCACTCCAGAACATTCACCTTGTTGTCTTTGAACCATTTCTGTGGAGCTTTTGCTGGATGCTTGGGGTCATTGTCTTGCTGGAAAATAAATCTTCTCCCAAGTCTCAGCTCTCTTGCAGACTGAGTCAGATTGTCCTCCAGGATTTGGTGATGTTTTTCAGCATTTATGTTCCCCTCTACCTTTACAAGCCTTCCAGGACCTGTTGCTGAGAAGCATCCCCAGAGCATGATGCTGCCACCACCATGCTTCAGGGTGGAGATGGTGGGTCTGTGGTGATGTGCAGTGTTTGGTGTTCGTCAAACATAGCATCTAGTCTGATGCCAAAAAGCTCAATTTTTGTCTCATCAGACCAAAGAACCTTCTTCCAATTGACCTTGGAGTCTCCCACATGCCTTTGGATGGATGGAATTCCAGGCGAGATTTCATATGAGTTTTTTTCAACAGTGGCGTTCTCGTTGCCACTCTCTCATACAGATTCGACTGGTGAAGAACCCGGGCAGCAGTTGTTGTATGTACAGTCTCTCCCATCTGAGCCACTGAAGCTTTTAACTCCTTCAGAGTGGTCGTAGGTGTCTTGGTGGCCTCCCTCACCAGTCTTCTTCTTGCCCGGTCACTCAGTTTGTGAGGATGGCCAGCTCTCAGCAGATTTAAACATACTCCTTCCATTTCTTAATGATGGATTTAACTGAACTCCGTGGGATGTCCAGTGAGTTGGAAATCTTTTTGTAGCCATCTTCTGACTTATACCTTTCAATGATCTTTTCTCTTGTTGCTTGAGTTGCTTGGAGAATTCTTTTGTCTCCATTTGCAATTGCAGCAGGGCTACTGATGAACCAGAGACTGGAGCTCCCAGACACAGGTGTTTTTAGACGACAATCACCTGACACACATCAACTGCACTCAGGTGATCTCCATTTCACTAATTGTGACACTGCTGGCATCAACTAGCTGGACCTCTGTTGAACTAGGTCAGTCACTTTAAAAGGGGTAAATATAATATATAATTTATGCAAACACTTATTTTACACAATATATTTTAATTAACTGACATTTGTTTGTAAAAATCTGTTTTCACTTTGATATTAAAGAGTTGTTTTTTTTGCAAATTCTTGTCAAAAAAGCCAAATTATATTGACCGTGATTTCATGTATAAAAGCAACAAAAGGGTGAAACGTCCAAGAGGGGGTGAATACTTTTTATAGGCAGTGTACTAAAAATTCACCACAAATTTTGGATAAATTCAATTTGTACAGACAATTGTGATCCCCAGAGGATGAATCCTTATGACACTAGTGATCCCCTGACCTATCATCTAGCACCACTTGACGTTTTTCATTCAGACATGTCTTTACAGCTAACAGATGGATTGTCTTGAAATTTGGTTTGCTCATATTCACTAACATTAAAGTCGTACAATACAACCTCTCAGAGCTGTTAGTGTGGCCTTTTGCTCCATAAGCTGCATGCCTATGAAATGTGATGTTGGCTGGTCTGTCTATCCAACACTTGTCCAAGAGCAAAATATCTGTCCTACTGGCTAAACTGGAATTTGGGATGAATATTACTGATCTCCAGGGGATAGTCTTTTAGTGTCACCATCAGGCAAAAAATTCAAACAGATCACAATTTGCATGATGACAACGTACTGTATCTTGAAAAGTAATGTCTGGATTTCATTCTGAATTACGGTGGATATTAAGGGTCCCCAGAGCATGAATCCCTTTGTTTTTTGTTGGCCCCCTGAGTGTCAGCAAAAGAAATATCACAGTATAATCTACTGCATGTCATGGAAATTATTCAGCACATCCACGCCGCCCAGAACGTGATTTTTTTTCATTTTGGACACTTGAGCTTTCCTTTAACTCAACCTTCAGTTGAGCTAACAATTTTAAAATGTATATTCCCACAGCTGGCAAGACTGATTGTTTTTAATCACAACCAAAAATGTTGGATTGTGAACAATGAAGCCTTTAGTGACTGCTAGTGAAACAGTGGCCTACTCAATTTAGAAAAACAGCAACACATGAGTCCACACTAGATGGGTCACATGGTTTGATTTGGGAAGATAATTATCATGATACATTGTGATTTAGTTTGCATGATTTGACAGGGTATATTTTCTGGATATGGAAAATGCGTGCTAATACTACATTTAAAATCAAGATGTACTCCAATCATATAGGACAGACCACATCAAACTGTGATTGGCATTCAGCCATGTGTAAATTACATCTGTACAACTGGACCACATTCTGAAAGGTCATCTAACTCTACCTCTTCTTTTCTCAGATGAAGGAAAATAAGTTGAGACCATACAACAGCGTCACTTTCCTTCACCTGGGATGTGTCATGTTTGGGAAGAAATCTACCAGCTCACAGACCTAATGCACAGACCTGTGATCAGATGTCATTAACCAGATGCTGGTGACTTTGTGTGTCAAGGCTCATACAATCAGTGCAACAATGCTTTTCCTCTCTACAAGATGTAGCACAGAGTTTCTCTTTTTAGATACAAGTACCTGGACAAAAAGAAGACACACATTGACACATATACGTACAGTAAGAGAAAGGGAGCCAATATATTTCCTGTATTCCACTAACCCATATTTGTCATGAGACCTTAACAACCAACATCAAAGATGGTGAGTTCTGAGAACCAAACACAGACACAAACTATAAAATACCTCAGCGATGACTGTTAAAAAAGAGTTTCAGTGAGAATTAGAAGTTCTAGAAATGAGGTTTGAGCTAGCTGTAGTTGCAATTCACAAAAAATAGTGGAAACATTGAAGGGAAGAAAGTGAACATACCAAACACTGTGTGATGTGTAAGTATGCTTGAGTGTGTATGTGAGAGTGGTTACTCCTGTGGGAGAGTCGTAACAAAGAGAGAGAGAGAGAGAGAGAGAGAGAGAGAGAGTTGCAGGCATATGTAGGAAAAAGAGAGAGTGAGCGAGAGACAGAGAAAAGGAAAGGGATGCAGACAGTGAGTTTTGGCTAAATGCTCTGCTGTGTAATGAGAACCACATTTAGAAGGCTGAAATATGCTTTACGTGGCAGAGCACTGCACACACACACCCATGCACACACACACACACACACACACACACACACATTCTGAATAAGTGCACAGAGAGAGAGAGAAAAATCATTTCTCTCCTTCAGAATAAATGTCTTACTCTACTCTAGAACAATTTCACTCACTCAAAGGACATTTGTTGATTCTACTCAAACTTGTGTCGTTAAGTTTGAAAATCTTTAACTATCTGTCTAAACTCCGAGAGCTCCATAAATGAGCTTACATTGACTTGACTTGAGATTATACAGATACTATAGCCATTTGTTGCACTGCATTTGTTCCCCATTCTCTGTGAAAGCCACAGCTCAGCGAAACACTTTACTAGATGACAGAAAGAGTTGCAGGTCTCAAAAGAAAACTGCAGCATGGGATTTATAATCAGTTATGATAACACTGCAGTCAACAAAGTAATCCAGGAAATCAGAAACATCCCTAAAAATAAGTCCAACTGGGTGAGACACTTGAGCAGTAGTAGCAGCAGCAGCAGACGATCAGACAGGTTGTTAACAAATCAGCTGTTTATCTGAGCAGAAATGTTGTTAATAATCCTTCACTGAAACTACAGTAACAGAACAGTGGGTCAAAGTTGAAGCAGGAAATGAGTCTGTAAACTGTGATGGACATTTATAATGGGCAGATTATTTTAAGTGATGTCTCTGCGTTCCCGAGATCTCCCCAATAAGGGGAAAAACAAACTTCATCATACAAACAGATTTCATCATAACACCAAAACCATGTGAATACCAGATGGTATCATTCCATGACAGTCCTGCCAGGACTGTCTGAAGGAAGTACACAAAGGAAATGTCTAACTAAAATGACTGTAATGGTGGAAGATAGCCACTTCATATGTTTAACTTCTGAAGTCTCATATAGCAAGTCAAAGTCATGACGTCACGTCCAGGCTCTGTTCCACTACCTTCTGTAATTCAGTGCTATCGCTCCTTCAGCATTTCTTTCATCAGTCTTTCTGTAATAATGTAGTGTGTTCCTGGGGTTTACTGTCCATATTCTAAGATAACATTTTAACAATTAAACAATAATTACTTTGTGAACACAGACAAAACTACAGCTCCCAAGAAAAACCTACAAGCGTGGCAGCGAAGGCTGTTTTGTCATTACATCTTGATTTCGTTCATATCTGTAAAACTCTCAACACTCTTGTGAAGACATTTTTTGAACATTTTGGTCGTAAAGTGTTCTACAGTGTTCAGTTCTCTCTGTCCTGCTGTTATTGCATACATGTCTTAGCTAACCTCAAGGCCCAACGTCTCAGGCTTATGGGGAATGGTGTTTGTTAAAGGCCACTAAAAACATATATACTGAATAAACTATGATAATTACATTGTTTTTCAAAACACTACCATCTTCATATATGAAGCAAGTCACACAACATAATGTTGACCAAGGCTCTCTCTCAAGGTTGTGTTTTTACGAACATACATCAGCAGGATTGTGAATGAGCTTTTCTTGCTTCTACAACAGAACCCAAATGTTCAAGTTTCACTTTGGGCTCTCTATTAGCTTCAGCTAAATGTTGAGGTCTTTTGTCCACCATCTTTTACAGTGGAGTCTTGCTAAGCAAACATCCCCTCTTGGCCAATAGGAACAAGAAATCATTTGGAAAAAGGTTCCTTGACAAATAACTATTTCTTCCTTTTGCATCCATTTACACACTGTCTTTAAACCTGTAATCCATTTACTGCAAACAAAAACCTTGTTCACCTGTCAATTTCAAACACAATTCCAGTTTGTCTTTCTGTTTTCTGTCTGTTCCGAGATCTCAAAAGTTAAGACAGACTGGCATTAATGCAAGCATCCAGTGTAGCACACAAAAACATAAATGATTCACATGTTCTTACACAACAGATTCACAACCAAAAGGGCAACATACATACTGTGAAATCTAACATGCCTAAACATAAGTTTGTGAATACGCTTCAATTAAGATGTCTGTCTTGTTTTCCCATCAACTTGATTACATCCATTCCTGTAACTTTCTCCGCATACATTTGAGTATTTAAATAAAACACACTTGAACACAACCTATACAGTGATATCGTAAATGTCCCTTACAAAAAAAATGAATAGTGATTTCCTCTCTCTTCCTCATTCCTTCACATTCCCTTACTCTCTCTTCCTCTTCCTGCTGAACAAACACAACAAACCTTTTTTCATCTCGCAGGGTTTCTTGGTTTCATTTCCAAAACATGGTTGCAGCTCCTCTCTCTCTCTCTCTCTCTCTCTCTCTCTCTCTCTCTCCCTATAATGCGTAAATTCATCAAGTCTTGCTAGTTGCAACCATAGCTGAGGATGAAAGAAAGAGATGCATCCACAGACACAACACCCACATCAACAGAGCATGTAGCCCTGTAAACTCACATGTAGTGCACATGCGCGCACACACACACACACAGCACATAAGCACCCTCACAAACCACAAAAGGAGCATGTAGCATGCTGCCTTCTGTAGTCACAGCACAAACAGCATGGAGTGAGAGAGTGAGTGTAGAAGCGACAATGAGGGAGGGAGAGAGAGAGAGAGAGAGAGAGAGAGAGAGAGAGAGAGAGAGAGAGAGAGATGGTTTATTTTCTCAGAAGTACCTGCTCTACCATCTTGCCTCAGCCTTCCTCCATGCACATCCAGCTGCGCTATAAAGTCCAGCCCCGCCAGTGTCTGCCTACAGCTAGCATCAATTATGGATGGCTTTGTGTGTGTGTGTGTGTGTGTGTGTGTGTGTGTGAGAGAGAGAGAGAGAGAGAGAGAGAGCATGTGTGTAGTGGGGAATGAGCAGAAGGAGGAGGAAGACGAGGAGGAGGAGGAGGAGGTGGTGCCACTGTAAATGAAAGCAGCGTTCCCCAAATATGTTTTCACCACTATCCTCTCTTTCCTCCTTTACAATCCTTCTCCTTTCCTTTATTTGTACTATGCTATATTTTTCTTTTCTTCTCTTTTCTTTCATTTACACTATTAAACTATATGACCAACATGTCAACACCCCTGTGTGCTTTTGTACTTTTCAATGAAGGGAAATCCTAATGCTACAGCATGTTGTGATCTTTTACAATACAGTGTGCTTCCAGCAAGTGTGTTTAGTCCTTTCCTCTTTCAACATGACAATTCCCTCAAGCACAAAGCCAGCTCCACTAAGAGTCTTTTTTTTGGGGTTCCCAGTTTGGTGTGGAAGAACAGCACAGCCCGGCTCAACCCCATCCAACACCTTGTGAATGGACTGGCCCATGAGCCAGGGCTTATTGCCCAGCATCAGATGTTGTATGTGCAAATACTGACAATGTTTTGAGGCAATAGGTCAGTGATGTTCAACTAACGATCACTGACCTATTACCTCTATTACAGGCCACTTCTGACCTGCCAAAGCTTCCCGTCCGGCATGCAGAATATTAATGAAAATAGAAAATGCGTACATTTAACAAAGCCCAGTCTTCCCTGCAAGTGAGCTTTGAATAGCTGGCCAACCCATGGCAACAAGCCAAAAAGTCCATAATTCATAGTTCACCCATTCTAAAGAATTGGATTATTCCCAACTCCATTTTCTCTAATTTGTGGACCCGCCATTTCCTGAAGCCAGCAGCAGTGCGCGACCCACCATCAGTTGTGTTGTGCAGGGGTAGTGTTGGTACACAGATCTATACAGTGAATAGCCCAATCCACTACGGTTCTTATCCATATTATGACAAGAACCAAGAGAAACGACAGTCCATCAATACTTTAAGACATGGTCAGTCAGTCTGGAAAATTTCAAGAACCCGTATCTGCAAGTACAGTCGTGAAAACCATCAAACGCTATGATGAAACCATCTCTCATGAGGACCGCCCCAGGAAAAGAAGACCAAAAGTTACCTCTGCTGCAGAGGATAAGTTCATTAGAGTTACCAGCCTCAGAAACCACAAATTAACAGCACCTCAGATCAGAGCCCACATAAATGCTTCACAGAGTTCAAGTAGCAGACACATCTCAACATCAACTGTTCAGAGGAGGCCGCGTGAATCAGGCCTTCATGATTGAATTACTGCAGAGAAGCCACTAAGGAAGAACAAGAAGAAGAAGACAGAATTGCTTGGGCTGAGAAACACAAGGCGTGGACATTAGACCAGTGGATGAGTCCAAATTTGAGATTTTTGGTTCCATGTCTTTGTGAGATGCAGAAAAGTTGAGCAGATGGTTTCTACATGTGTGGTTCCCACCGTGAAGCATGGAGGAGATGGTGTGATGGTGTGGGGGGCTTTGCTGGTGACACTGTGGGTGATTTATTCAGAATTCAAGGCATGCAGAACCACTATGGCTACCACAGCATTCTGCAGTGACATGCCATCCAAATCTGGTTTGGGCTTAGTGGACCATCATTTGTTCTTCAACAAGACAATGACCAAACACCCCAAACAAACCTCCAGGCTCTGTAAAGGCTGTTTGACCAAGAAGGAGAGTGATGCAGTGCTGCATCAGATGACCTGGCCTCCACAATCACCCAACCTGAACACAACTGAGACGGTTTGGGATGAGTTGGCCCACAGAGCAAAGGAAAAGCAGCCAATAAGTACTCAGCACCTCTGAGAACTCCATCAAGACTGTTGGAAAACCATTCCAGGTGACGACCTCATGAGGCTGATCGAGAGAACGCCAAGAGTGTGCAAAGCTGTCATCAAAGCAAAATGTGGCTACTTTGAAGAATCTAAAGTATAAAACATATTCTAGTTTGTTTGCTACATGATTCCAAATGTGTTCCTTTATAGTTTTGAAGTCTTTAATATTAATCTACATCTTAGAAAATAATAAGAATAAAGAAAAAACATTGAATGAGAAGGTGTGTCCAAACTTTTGACTGGTGCTGTACATACTTGTATGTGTAATGTAAACTTGTACTTGTACTTGTATATGTAACGTAAATGCTGTTGTTGAGGTAGGGTTGCTACCTACAATGTGGCATAATAAGGGACAGCCAGCCCCAGCAGGATGATGCAGCAGGATGGGAAATGGGATGATTCTGTATTAAACTGATTTACAGCTGAAAAAGGAAATTACTAACTGACATTTTCACACACAGAAAATCATTCAGTACAGAAGAGAATTGTAATTCATACTTCTTCATTGAAGTGTGCTGCAGCCATGAGTCTTAATGCTCTTGTGGCTGAATGGGAGCAAATTACAACAGTCAGGTCCCAAAATCTTGTGGAAGATCTAACTAGAACAGTGTTGGCTGTTGAAGCAGCCGGTATAATGCATGGATTTAGAATGATATGTTCAACTACTGCATATGATTGCAATCAATTATCAATCAGTCCATAATTGTGTTTTAAATTGATGAATTGACTCTAATGAAATAAAGTGTACGAGGACTCCAGTGGCACACTCCGTATATCCCACACAAAGCTGTTGGCCTTGGAACAGACAGTCAAGGCTTTATGTCCTGATTGTTGTGGTCGTCAGAATTGACATTTGTATTATGTTACAATGCTCACAATCTTTCCCTGTCCTAAACCCCACCTAAATTGTTGTAGCTTGAGTGTTTGTTTTTTTGGTATTTGTGCTATAATGTTATTTAGTACATTAATGTAAGTCACTGTTCTACTGTACCTCATTATAATTATGTATGTAACGGTTGCCTAACTATCTGTACAACACATTTTTGAAGTAAGCAGCTGTTAAGTCCTATTCTTCTTTTCACTATGTCCATGTTTGCTTACTTAAAGGTATTAGGCAACATGGAGGCCTCATTGTATACACTGTGTTTTTGCTTGACAGTAGATGAGATCTTTGTAGAAAGAGAGATCAAGGTAGACATTCACATCTGACACCAGAGATGTTCCACACTTCGGTCACTTGATGACACCTGGGCCATCTATTCACTGATGAAGACGGAGGCTCCAAAAAAGCTAGGGGGTGGACCTTAAATTGAGATGATGATTTTGTCCAATAAATTTGTTATGTGTTCATGCTGATAAAGTTTAATATTATGAATATTGTGTTTTTCAAAGTTTTAAGACAAAGAAAAATATAGTGATATTCACAAGATAATCCCCATGTTTTACTGATTTCCCAAATAACAAATAATGCACAATGAATTAATAAAAAATGTGATTTATAAATGTGATTTGTCAAATATCAAGATTTTAAAAAAATCTATCCAAGCAATAAAGAAAACCCACTTAACTTTTCTCATCAAATAAAGGAACATATTTTTTGCTTAATTTTCTAATAATGCTAACCGTTTCAGTGGCTGGTCCCCGGGCCTCAATCTCATGTAAGGCCACGTTCTGTCTTTGTGAAAAACTGGATACATCTGTCTCAGCCTCTCGTGGTTCTGTGGCTTTCATAGGTAAACCATCAGTCAGCAGTGAATTACCAAGCAGAGAAAGGAAGAAATGAGAGAGACATACAGAGGTACACACACACACACACACACACTCTCACACACACACACACACACACACACACACACTCTCTCTCTCTCTCACACACACACACACACACACACACGCACACACACAGTGTATCATGTACAGATCAATAGTTTGCTAAGCGGCCATGGCTTTCTAACTGTTTGATTTCCCAGACACACACAGACAGTGTGTGAGGAAGCAGAAGCTGGATGACAGG
This sequence comes from Holacanthus passer, assembly GCA_025331565.1. NCBI lineage: Eukaryota > Metazoa > Chordata > Actinopteri > Pomacanthidae > Holacanthus > Holacanthus passer. Next base: position 616,282 of record JAFREQ010000123.1, on the reverse strand, counting down.
ATGTAGAAGGGAGAGTTCTGGATGTAGATGTGTGTGTGTGTGTGTGTATCCTGGTCATGTAGTTGACAGATGATTTTAGGGCAGTGTGAGGCAGGGTGTGACCAAAGCAGCACCACTGGATGAACACACACACACACACACACAGAAAAAGACACAAACTCACACAGCACTGCTGTGCTGGCTGGCAGTCCTGCTCAGTCACATGAGGCCAGACGTTCATTCGGTTGTTCGTTCATTCATTCATTGAGACAGAACTTCATCTCAGTCATGAGTCAGCCAGGCTCCCATTATCTGTCATAATATTGTTTTGATTATGTATTGTTTATGTACATATACAATACATAGAAAGATCGTTGCTGTGTGTTGTATTTATTATGAATTTATTATCAATCTTTATCTTGGTATAAGAAACCCGTGGTGAAAACTATTTTTAGGGTCTACACATCTGGACTCCTCTTGTTAATCCTTTAGATATTTGATGGGGAAACTGTTAGTTTTCGAAACAAAAACAACAGAAATACTATAAATGTTATATCTATAATATTAAACAGAAATTAAATGCCATATTTCCAACAGCTGTTTATGTAATACCCCCATCATCTCATAGTGGATAAAAACATGCAGTAGCAATTTGCATTTTATTTCACTGACTTTTTGGAAATTCTTTTCAAATTTGCATTAAATTTGGATGGAAGCTTGGCCACTGACTGCAATTATGCAATCAATGTTATTACATTTATGAAAGCAGAATTTTTATTTTAGTGTGTCATTGAGTGTGCACCGCTGTGGGAACACAAATATGTTCTACAGGATTTAAGTTACTGGTGTCAAGTTACCAGCTGTTACTGGTAGTTAATTCTGAACCATGAAATAGTTTAAAATATTTCATAAACATATTGGTTGGCAAAGAAAAAACAAAAACAAAAAAAAAAAAAAAACAACTTTGCTATTACATGAGGTGATTTATCAGGATTGTTCACAGTTTTGTGTGTGAGATACATTTTTTTCTCTCTCAATGACAACAGCCAACAGATGGGTCTATATTACCAAGCCATCATCAGTGTTTTCACAACCACTCGCTCTCTCGCAGCTCGCTGTATGTGCCCGTGTAACGGCTTTCAGTTACTACAAAGTGCAAACATTGATCCTGACAACAGAACAACATCTGTGGGCTTGTTAGGTAAATGAACATGTGTTAAACGCCAGAATAGACAAGCTGCTTTAATGGTGACAGATGCCAGTCCTCCAAAGTTACAAAGCTACACACACACAAGGACTAAGCAATACACTGTATGTACGAGTTAAGAAATACACACATCCTTCCTGTGACACACCTCACATTAACACACTCATAAAGCATTAATTATAGCCTGCAGTTCTTGTAGAAAACATGACTGGACTAATAAAGAGTTACACTGTGGCAGCTGACATTTCAAGGGGGATTCTGGTTGATGGGAACTTTTTTCCAAATGTCATTTCATTTATAACCTGGAACAAGGAAATACATCGAAGTGCTTTATATTGCTGTGAATAACTGACTGGTCAAACAGGTCAAGTCAACTTCTTATCTATGAGGCATTGTGTGCACACTGTAAATGACAATGACAAATGTGTGTGTGTGTGTGTGTGTGTTGAAGAAGCTATAGGTTTATAGTTGTGTATATGCACACACACTTTGTACAATAGACTATGTTATGCATGTCTGTATTTTGTTAGGGTTATTTGAATGTTTTCACCTGCCAAGTACTTCATCTGTTCACTAATTCATTCTCCTGTCACACAGGACATCACACCATTACTCTGTGTGAGAGCGAGCAAGTCCAACCAAAGTCACAGTTTGTCATTCTTTATTGCAGTAAAACTGATGTCAAAGAAATGTAATTTATTGTTATGATTTTTCTATAATTGAAAGGAAGAAAACGGGTTTGGATAACATTAGAAATGGACCTTTAACCCCCAACCCTCAGAGTGGGCGTTCCTGTGTTTGATTGACAGCTCTGCCGGCAGAGGCATGTAAACAAACTTGCACTGCTAACTTTAGAGCTATTGACACACAGTGTTTTCCCTCATGTCTGGGAATCCCAGGTCTGCAAGCAAGTGGGAATCAGAGTATCATCCGCAGGCCTGAGGTGCATCCCTTACAGTGTCACGATCACACGTTGTCATTTGTCACGAGCCAGAAGGCAGAAGGCCAATAAAAAAGACAGAGCGAGAGTTGAGACACTTGAGAGTGGTGCACATAGATGAATTCAGAGAGCAACTTTTCTGTTGAGACTGTGATGATCAGTGAATCATCCCTTAAGTTTTTTGGTTTAGTTTCTGTCTGAGTGGAAAGGGTTGGCCTGACCTTACAGTCCAGTGGAGCCACAGTGGAAAGTTAGCCAAGCCTATTTGCATTTCAGGTAAGGCCTGCATCCATTTCTTTATCATTGGCATTTCACATATGCATGGCCTGGTACACATGTAATTATATTCCCTAATCCCTAAGAGCTAATTAAGAAATGATTATTTCCTACTAATATGTACCATTCAATATGTACTGGGTCTGCAATGGTACATACGGCCTCCAAGAAATAATAATTGGCTTGATAATTAGACATCTTTTAGCGCCTGCTAGTGCTAGCGATTGTTTTGCATTTTGATTTATATAATTTTACTGTCTCCATGTTATCAGCTAGATATGTTGAGGGGATAATACAGCTACTGCACTACCTGTGCCATGACAATATTTTAGATCAGAAGTAGACATGGGCTAGAAAGCTAATGTGGGTTGTTCTGTCTGTTCATGTCACCGTTGGCCTGTGATAGAATGGTGAACAGTGATGTTACTGTTTAATGCAAATTTGAAATGAAACAGTTTGATTAGCTGTATGTAAAGACGTTCTCCATCTATGTAGACAGAGGATCAATTGAATTCTGACTGAATAATGGTTAATTAATTAATGAGACTGGGGGCTCAATGAAAAACAAGAATTACTGAATATACATTTCTCCCCCAGGACCTGTAATTTAATGGGATGCATACTCTAGCAGAAGAAAATATGCAATTTAATTACTGGTTGGACTGGGGTAAGTTTCAAATGTTTCCTTAAGAATAGAATGATATAAAAGTAAAAATGTAGCCTCCACTTCTCGGTTAGCTGTGAGCTTCAAATTCAGAGGTGGATGAGCTCACTGAGGTCAGTCAGCGTTGCATCTTAGACTGTAGTTGTTGTATATTATGAGTATATCTGAAAATGTAATCTGTTACTGTGTAATATTCTTTCACAGGACGAACATAAATATGTAAATGAGTAAATCTACTGGACACAACAACAAATATACACACACATCACATCTACACACACACAGACACACGGACACAGTACATATGACAGATACATGTAAACATCCATGCATGCATAAACACAAGGCATGCACACTCACACACACACACACACACACACACACACACACACACACACACACGTTACAGGTCCTCCAAGGACATATCATACATTTTCTTCCTAGGTTTCCAAGGCAACATGGAGATGAGCTTCCACTCACTTTGCTCAAAAGCATCATGGCCAACGCTTTAACCTGATCCAAAACCCAGTTCTTGTGAGTGTGTGTGTGTGTATGTGTGTGTGTGTGTGTGTTTGCTTGTCAGTGTGTGAGTGGGTGAGAGAGAGCAGGAGAATAAAAATAGAAAAATCCAAACACTATGAGAGAAGGAGTTGAGCAGAATGAATAGCTGTGGATACTACTGAATTCCTGGAAGATCATGGAAATGTTTAGAATTCTACACATGGGCTCATTTACAGGACCACAGCTGAATGTAATTATGTATATGCTTTACATGTTCATTACATTAGATGTTTTTCAGATGGGAAAGACCAAACAGACAAAAAACATACAGTTCATGTAGAGCATGAGAAACACTGGCTAAATGAACCTGTCTGTTTTATAAAGCAGTACAGTCTGATACATTATATAAGACCCTTTTAGAATGTGTGCATCCCCTCTGAATACGTTACTAGAGGTGGCTGAAAAGCATTTTCTGGAGGTCTTAACCCCTCTGCCCAGTTTAAGTTGCTAATGTAATGGTATTATTATGATGAACAATACTGAAACTTCTGCAAACATATGATTGGAAGTGTTTGATGTTTATGATAAACTATGTCAATACAAAATTTCCAAATGTTTTCCAAATTTCAAAATGTAAATTTCCCCACTGTGGGACGAATAAAGGTTTATCTTATCTTACAAGTCCAAAATAAAGTGACTTGATTGCCCTAAACTATACAATTTAATAGACCAAAAGAATATAAAGAATATATATATATAGCTACATAAAGTTTATTAAAGCTGACTAAATGTCACATCCACCAAATCACCTCAGCAACCCTGTGAATGGTTTTTGATGCAATCATATGGAAAGCTATCCAATATTTATCAAGATATTTCAGTCTGGGCCTAAGTGCTCAACTGACCGACTGACATTGCCATTGCCTCTTTCTCCAAGCTCTTAAACCAATTGAAAGAATATCATAAGAATAGGAAAAAAATTTAAAAAATTTAAAAAATACCCCAACTACAAATGAACCAATAGACAAAGAAGTCTGGAGAAGCAGTCTTCTCTTGATTGTGGAATTGTGGAACAACCTTAACATAAAGATTCAGGTTGAAACGTCTTAAAACTTCTTTTAACAAATAACAATAAAATAACATTTAAAAAAAAATATACACATTGATAATAATAATAATAATAAGAAGAAGAAGAAGAAGAAGAAGAAGAAGAATTATATTGTTTGTTTCATTCTTGTCCCCAAGGTAATTAACAATTTGCTGTGGGTATTGATGATCCCCAGAGGATGCATTCCAATAATTATGGCAATCCCTATTCTGCACCACCATCAGGTCAGATTTGTATAGAAGAAACATCTGAATTTATGAGATGAGAATAACCTTTACACACTCATGCCCGCTGCTGCTTTTTCACTGCTGCCACCTTCAGGATAAACTTGACATTTTTACCCTTAATACGGCCTGGTTCTTCTGACACTTCAGGAGTGTGTGGTGTTGTGAACAGTGTAGTCTTTGGATGCTGCTGGCAGGGGTCCAGGCCATGCACAAACACACACACACACACACACACACACACACACACACAAAAAAATATAAAATGAAGCCCTATAACTTATGTAGGCCTACCCATAACTGTAAAACTTAATGAAGGTGAGAAAGGGACAATAAGGCAGCTTTGTGTGTGTATGTGTGTGTGTGTACAGTACAGCATCCTAATTCCACATGAGAAATTTGCTTTATTTCCATCCCATCTGCTGCAGGCATTAATTCTAATACTTCGGTTTGGGGCTTGTAGTTGCATGATTTGCATTTTTCTCCACTATAAATAATCTATACTACACACAATGTACACATTCACACAGGTGAAGATACACATGCACGCAACCAGAAACATTGCGTATTTGTTCACACACGCATACACACACACTCACACAGACACAAACACTCAAGATTTTTTGTGCTAAAATAAACACACACACAAAGAAAGTTGACATTCTGGCACACTGTCAGCTAGCCACTGACTAACCAGGGACTTGGTTTATTGGGAACTGCTTTGTCAACACACCACAGCTTGTCTGCAGGAGCAACACACACATATGTACACACATGCACACACACAAACACAGAGACTTCATCTTCATGCAGTAATTTCCATAATCTACAAAAACAGGCTTTTCTCTCGACCGCAGCAGCTCTCGCATGCAAATGAGGGATATTCCTTCACTGGAACACAGCCGAAGTGTGTGCCTGTGTGTTTGTGTCTTTGTGTGTCTTTGCGTGTGTGTGGTTGTCGGGTGCTGTGGCCTTTGTGCTTCGTACCCTTTGTGTCATGTTTACAACATATGTATGTGTGTATGTATACGTATACTGTGGGCTTCGGCACTTAAGTGTGTGTTTATGTAACAGCAGATAGTGTGTCCCATGTCTGAAACACACTGTGGTGTTGAGGTTTAGAGCTAAGTGGATCCCACAATTCACCACAGTCTACTGCTTCACATCAGTCTCAGCCTAGCACCGTGACATTAAGCACACAATTATATCATTCAGTTCAATTATTATAAGTCCTTTACCTGATTGCATAAACTACCTTAAATCTACTTAATAAACTGAAGTTTGTCTCATGCAAAATATTTCACTATGCTAGAGGGTTCATTTAGAAGCATTGCCTAAAGTCTCTTAGGTTGTCTCCTCTCCTAAGTCTTTAGACTTTCACCGTAATTACCGTCATAATACAGCCACATGTGCACTTCAGTTACCATCGTTATGCTGCATTCACTTCATCATCCGTTAATGTTTCTTGATAGCATTATTGTCAGTGTTAGCTAGCGTTTCCAAAATGGACAACAAAGAGAAGACAAAAATAAAAAGAAAGCCAAACTGGACAGAAAATGTTGACATTGTTGAAGAATATAAAAAGCATCTTGGTATCTCTTCCTCCTCATCATACATTCAGTAATTGTCTTATGGGCCACAAATTATTTCACTTTTAAGATATTAGTATGGGTCCCTTAAAAAAATCTGAGGAAAATGGAAAAAAACTACTAGCAACACAAAAAAAGCCTTAAGTAGTTTTCCCTTAGAACAAAGGAAATCTTTACCGTGAAACTCATTTTTTCCTTAAGGTATCCTGATGAAAATTTAAGGGCTCAAAGGCGGTCATCACGCTGGCTTGTTCAGGAAAATGAGTAAAATGGGATGATCTCTCCTCCAAGTTTTTGCATGTAACTTGTTGTGTAAAGAAGCATGTAAAACAAATTGCAGTTGAACCTAAAGGCTTAATTTGGCTTATCTCACTGGGAGAAGGACAAAATGAACAAATGCTTTGTACAGTCAAGGGATTTATAGCTGACTAGCTGTCTGCTTGGTCGCACTGAACTTGATCTCTTTGTTTGTGGTGTTCTCATGAATTTTTCATGCAAATATCAGACAGTTAATATGGCTTGCTGTATGGCTCATTATATTAACAGACCGTCCAAGAAGTCTGTGCTCCAGTTTGAATTATTTTTCAAACTCCATCCAGCAGATTTCTGATTGTTTTCAAGCCAGGATCTGGGATTTCTGCTTGATGCCGTTTTGGAGCCAGAATATTCAAATATGGGCAAAGGTGGTGATGCTTGGCTGAAAGGTGGAGTTGAGGCGGTGCAGCAACCACTGCACCATCGATCAAGAAAGCATGACCCACAGAAATGATTCTGTAAGTCAGAGTGAGAGCCACCGATAAATAAACGACAGTGAACGCAGCTTGCCCTGTATCTCAGCATTATGTTTATGCCTTTACCACTCTACCATTGTGGTGTTACAGTGAAATCTTGCAGAATGCTGCCACACACACACACACACACACACACATACGCGCGCGCGTGCGTGCACACACACAACGCACAGCTCATAGCCACAATGCATGAGCAGACATCAGGAGGATTTGTGTTGCAGCAGAGAGCTGCGAGCTCCACGCAGCCACAGCCCCAAAGTCACACGGGACTGGAAACGTTATGCAACTGCTGTGATGAACAGAGCTGAGCTGCGCCCTCTGCGCACGCTTAACACCCACGGAAAATAACAGGGCTCCCAAGCAGCACAGGCAGGCTGTAAATAATGCATGTCAGGACACAGAATCCACACACACTCATACACACACACAGCGTCCCTGCTTTTTTAAAATGAGTTGTCTTGGAAACAAAACCATATAATTTGGGATACACTGCTTCAAATAGACTCTGAGAATGTGTGTAGAATGTTGTAGCAGCTTCTCTTACAGGCAGACTCCAGGCAAACATTATTTTGTAGTCCTAAAATCTCCACCATCCGAATGCACGTATGTGACCCTTGCATTTAAAAACAAAAACGCACCCAGGCTCACCTGTTACTCAAGAACACTTTATACAACAAATAAATAGTACATTAATGTATATTTATATAATGATGCATGCAGTACATAATTGTATGGAGTTTCCTGCATTTGCATAAACATTTGTGTATGTAATAAGATATCCCTGAAAGAATCTATATTCTTTAGTCATTTTAAAAACACTTTCTACCTGTATCTCCCCTTACAGTGTTAATGCTATACAGCTTATATGTATACAAACAGATAAGTGCCAGTGTATGCTTTTTTCTTATTTATTTATAATGGTTATCATTTTGAAACATTGCATTTTTAAAACATCCACCAGACATTTATTTTACATCACAGACTGCACCGTATACAGTACAAGCTCAATTTACATTCAAAATGCTCACTACTGCACATTGATCAATCACACCCGTGGAACTTCAGTCAAGCTTTATTCTGCACTGCAGAAAAACCTGGTGAAATCTAATGAAAAGTTAATGAAGACGAGCGTGGCTGAATGTCTGAATACTGAACTTAAACCTCTTACACCCCTGTGTTTTTAGCCTATAGCAGTGGTACTGGCCATCTGGCATACCGGAACAAAGACGTGCATTGGTGGGCTGTTGGACTGTCAAAATATGTCCAAACTTTTTGCTGGGTCCAGCCCCATCAGATAAGTCCACTGGGCTTAATCTGTTTCCTGGAACATCAGCTGTTCTCATTCTGGCACATCAGTGTCATGAAAAGCCCTGTTGCTTTGGCTACAAGCAGTTCCTGTTCACACTGTGTTCACACCTGGATTACTCTTATACTGAAATCGCTATCTGATGATGATGAAGCAAGATTTGATGAAGTTATATAATATTTTCCCTAAATAAATCATATTCATTCAATTTAGTTTCACTCCATATCTTTGCCCCGGTCGTCCACGCTGCCTTACAGTGATTGTGTTTCTTACCTTGGCAGACCTAAGTTTAGCATGTGGCTGCATTCAGAAATGTCCACTTCTCCTTACAGAGTACATTGTTATCATGAGTGATGAACTGATGGCCAGAGCTGTTCCCATTACAGATCAGATTCATATTAAGACATATATTATTTCAGCAGTTATTAAGTATTTATTTGCTCCATGCTTTGTCTATGCTTCTGCAGTGCCATTACAGCTTTGAAATCTATGTAATGAATGGAATGACTCAAGTAAGTCAACCAATGACCAGTGTGTGTTCTGGTTCATGGTCTATTTAACAGACAACAACAGAGAGTACAATAGTACTACTATAGTAACAACAAATAGTAACCATCCCTGTGATTTCTGTGCTGTTGTTGCTGAAGAGGCACATTTACAATGCAAATGTCATTATCATCATTAGAGCCAGTCATCAATGTAAACAAGCGGTCACAAACAACAACAACAACAACAACAACAACAACTCTCCGGTCGCTCCAATTAGCTGTCATTAAGTCTAGCATCCCCATTCAATCAGCCTCACACGCACACACACAGGCGCACACCCGCAACGATAAGATGTGCTCTGACCAGGTTTTAACACAAAGGCAATTTTGTGATAAAATGCACACTGCACCGCCCCATCAGCATAATAACAGCCACAGCTTCACCTCCTATGCAATGGTTGCCATTACATTGTTTATATAATGTGTCAAATCTGTTTGTCATGACAATACCACCGTCATAATTAAGAATTTATCTAATTAGCATGTTATTTATACATCAATTTAATTTAATTTAATTTAAGACTCACTGGTCTGCTCTCATGTGAGTGAGACTTTTAAACAAGACTGACTCACAAGCTGTAAGCCTGCATGTCTGCGCTCGGGTGAAAAGCTTTATGCTCATCAGAACAGATGTTAATCTGATGTCAACAGTTATAAGGAAACCTCTGAAGACTCAAGGCTATTCCCTTTTTCATAGCAAACAGCCAACGAGGTATTTGTTCTGTTTGTCTGTATTTTACCTTTGTATATCGTAACAGCTTTACAGTCATAACTACATGCTTACCACTGAGCAGAAGCACTAGCCTAACAAGCTACTACCTAAGTTCCACTGTTACATGCAATCACACACACAGCTTAATAACAGCTTGATAACACGGAGTCTGACTTGATCAAATGAAAGCGACACAGATCAATATAAAAGGCCTGCTTTGTTGGAAATGGATCACCTACACTGTAAAGTATGGTTTGTGTGTGTGTGTGTGTGTGTGTGTGTGTGTGTCTGTGTGTGTGAAATCTCCTCAGCATCATGTTTAACTAAATGGGAAGTGACAGATTCTCTACAGGATAATGTGGCCAGTGCAGAGGCTGATATTGCTACACACTCATATTACTTCAGACACATGTGCAAGCACACACACACACACACACACATACAGCACAATGCTCGGAAAACGATTGAACAAGAGGAAGTCAGACATTGAATCAGTCAGTCTGTTACTGCATTAGAGGTGTGGTTCGATTTTTAGTGGTAAATGTGCAGCATTAGTTAGCATTAGTGTTCTCCATCATACTGCATGAGACTACATTCTAATCCGTACTACAGAAAAAGACTAAATGTGTTCTATTTGAGCTTGCACCCAGCTTTTAGTCTCAGTCCTCTTCATTTATCCCTTAGTGAAATAAGAGAAATAAGACCATTTGTTCCGACAGAACTACCACTCCAGACATTATAACCTGTGTCTAGTAATGACATCAGTGCAACCTGGGTATTGGTTTCACTGAGGCTCCTGACTGTCAATCTCTGAAAGGATTTCTGCATTTTGTTTTTTAATTAGGAATGCCTGATTCAAACTAACACATTTGAGGATACAGTCACATTAGCCTTCAATGAAATCCACCACTCTCAGCCCACACTCAGGGCATGATGTCAGGCTTCAGATGTGGCTAATACGTAAATAATGATCAGAGCAATCACAGGCTGTAAACAGCACATCACAGCGGTTGGCAGTCTTGTTATGTTATATTAACCAAAGTGATGACACATGACTTAATGAATGAATAATGACTTCTCCAGTTCCAACACAATGCATCATTTTTTTCAGTTGGCCCACTGTGCAAATTGGCAATTTGAACAAAAATGAACTCTGAACTACAAGTGCAATCCTGTTTTCCCAGCTACTTAGTGAAGTTTGGATTATTTTCACAGTTTTTTGAGAGATAGTACTATGGAGGTGATCGGTGTGGGCTGTGGGCTGTGGGTTCTGGGTCCTGTCTGTCGTTAGGTTTAGGCAACAAAAGCACTTTGGTTGGGGCGAAGATTTTGATTTTGATTAAACAGTTCTAGAGAGTCCAGCTTGCGTCAAACAACTTTTTCTGCGCGAAATCAAGACCAAGATCAATTCCTGACCTTAGCCTGTAGTGCTGTGAGTGCCTAAACATAACCATACAAAAGTCTATTCATGCTCTAGTTGCTATGAGTGAATATTAAAGGAAAACAAAAAAATAAATATGTTGTCAGTTCAAAAATTTAACTGACACATTTAATGTCAACATTTTGTAACTTCCACATTCTGCATGTTAACATTTTCTCATTACATCAGTAAAGAAATGATCCAAGTGGCATTATGTCTCCTCTAAAATGTATTTGCAAATTGCAAAATCAGTACAATAAAAATGTAATTTGTATGAGGCAGGCTTGGTGAGTCTGACACTGTCAGCAGGAGATCATAATCAGCATCAATACATGATACATACATGGATTTATCAGTCATATGGTCTTCAATTGAAGTTAATGAGAGACAGAATAAACAAAAGGATAATGTGGACATTAACAAAAAATCACGTCAGGATGCTGCCCAGTAGAGCCACAGTCTGATCTGTAGGCCACTGGGCTGTTCAGGGTTTAATGGTCTTGCTCAGGGGCACCTCAATAGTGATGACTGATCCTGCTGCTCCTCAAACCTGTAATCTTTCGGTCCCTGCTACCCCACATTTTGTTTAACAATACTTTTACTACATTATATATCCTATTATATGTACTATAAAGCACAAACACAATGACTGTATGGAGAAAGATGGAGTGCTTCCCTGCATCTCTGCAACCGAGCCATCAGTCTCATAGCGTGCCATCAAAGCAGTTTGCTACCACTGAAACTTACCAGTCATCAATCAGTCTGTCAGTGGTGACATGATGCGAGACAGACAGTGGGAAAAGTGAAGCAGAAAATGTTTTTGTTCTCACCTTTATGAGGCCAAATGCATTCATCATGGCCAGCAGAGAGAGAAAAAACTATGTATGCACTAAGCATTTATCTTTAAGCTTTCATAGTCATAGTCATTTCATATTCTTTTTGTTTCCGTTGACAATAATATGTTTTTGTATGTAATGTTTATTTCTAACTTTGTGTAATTCAGGTAGCCATTTCAGTATGTGGATGACCCTTTAGATAAGACTATAGCAAAAACACAGAGTATCACTAGAATTATTCTTAAAATTGCCTGGAACATGTGACTGAATTTAGCAAAGTGCCATAAAGCTATACAGCAGATATTTGTTTATCTTTCCTTGATTGTTTTAGCTTGTTTTATGTGTGAAACATGAAAAGTTGTCAGTCCCTCCCTCACTCTCTCTTTCTCTGTGTGTAAGTGTACATTGATGTCCTGAGTGATGCAGTGACCCTGTCATACTAAATCTGCAATTGTGTAATGATGCGCCCTGACTCAAAACCCCTCCCCTGTGTGTGTGTGTGTGTGTGTGTGTGTGAGTGTGTGTCTGTGTGTGGTTTAGTGTGCCTTGCTCACAATGTGTTGTGATGCATCTAGTGCAGCATGGCAGTGAGATGGTTCATGTTGGGATGCATGTAACCTTTCTCCCCTGCTGTTGGCTAGTTGGCTAGTTGTTGCCCACCATACAGTCTCTCCCTCACCAAGAGTTCTGCTATGCCCCCTTGTGGCAGCCCAGAGTAAGTGGCAGTCTTGCAACTCCAGGTAAAACTAGTAGCAGATCTCTAGTGATGTGTCTAGACAGGCCACATGTGTGTGGACCCACCCTGAAAGCCATCAACCCCTTCCCCACTGCCTTGTGGGTTAGTCCGATAAGACAAAGGCAAGAGTAACTCATCCTTTGTGCTACGTTGAGCAAGACCAGGTTTCTGGATAAGGGCTCTCTGAAAAAGGAGGGTGAGAGTTATACCTTTTCTGGAAAAGCTATCCCTGTGGCAGTAAACATCTTCATGGTGTGGGGCTGGCAATCAAGAACAGCCTTCTACTAAGCGTCACTGAGACACCTGCTGGTGAAAGCCTGATGTCTCTGTTTCCTCGAAGCTTCGTCACTCTTCTCAGTGCATATGCACCTACTTTACCATTAGAGAATGAGACCAAGGACTGCTTCCACTAGTCATTTGATGAGACTCTTTGCTGCATCCCCAGGAATGACAAATTCCTCCTGCTTGGGGACTTTATCGCTAGGGTTGGCCAAAACACAAAGATATGGAGCAGAGTGCTCTGCAAACATGGAGTTGTTCAGGTTATTGCAAATGGACCAAGACTTTTCGCTCTCTGTGCTGAACATGATCCTAGCATTATCAATACTTTTTTCCAGCAGAAGAACACTTACAAATCATCATGGATGCACCATGATACTTTCCAAACACTGACAACTGATAGACCGCACCTTAGTGCGATCTTCTGACATCAGCAATGTCCTGCTGACCCACGTGCTGAGTGGACATTTATTAACTCAGCACTTTTTGAGGCAGCAGCCCAATCCATTGGCTACAAAGGCAGGAAACATCAAAACTGGTCGGATGAAAATGTGGATACCAATACAATCCTACTAGACAAGATGCACAAACTGTGGAGGGCATATATCAACAGCCCAACACTTAGGTGAGCTAAATACTTTGATGCCCTACTCAACCAGCACACCCCAGCAGACCATTCCATCTTGGAAGAACTCCCTGAATGTGCACCCATCAAGGACCTCAACTCCCCCCAACTTTCATAGAGGGCCCACTGGCATTGACAACATTCCTGTAGAAATGTTGAAGCAGAGTGGGTCCTTCTGCACAAGAGTCCTCCACCAGTACATCCCTGAGGTCTGGGACCAGGAGGATGTCACCATCAATAAGAACAAGGGTGACAAATCCATCTGTAGAGGGATATCCTTCCTGGCTGCTGCAGGTGAGTGACACTACAGATATTGATACAAAACATCACAGAGGCACTTCTGAAGGAGTTGCATTGTGATTTCAGGAGACTCCAGGAAACCACCAAGCATTCTAAGGAATGGATCCCTGAGCTCCAGTACACTGATTACTAGAACACAAGACCCAAACTCCAGAGGACCTCTAGTCCTTGCTGTGGTCATCAAGGCCTAAAGCAGGATGGGGTTGACCATCAATATTACCAAGACAAAGTTGCTCTGCTAGTGGAGTTCCAGCCATCCACCCATCTCACCTTTATTCACCATTTATCATGAATCCCTTAAAATAGTCCCATCTTTTAAATACCTGAACAGTATCTTCTCTGAGGACTACAACATTGAGCATTAGGTTCAAAACCAGATCAAACAAGCCTGAACTGACCTGGGAAGACTCAGAGGAAGGGGCTTTTAAAACAAAAATCTCCATCTGCACATTAATGTTACTATCTACCAAGCCATCTGCATCACTATATGCCTGTACAGCTGTGAAACATGGACTACCTACAGCTGGAATCCCCTGGCCTGATCGTATGCCTCATACTGAGATACTCTTCAAAACCAGCTCAACAGTATTGAGGCCACAATTACCCAACATCAACTACGCTGGCTCCATCAGTTGATCAGAATGAAAGCTCGGCTGCCAGAAAAGATCCTGTATGGAGAGCTACATCCTGGGCAACAGGCAGCAGGAAGTCAGAAGAGGTGCTGAAACACCACCACACCACTGAAAACAACCCTCAGCCCGCTGCTGGTGCTGACTGCAACACGTGGCGGCAGCTCTGTCAGCAAGGGGTGCAGATACTTGAAGAAGAGAGCATCAACAAATGTGATTCACACTTATTCACCCCCATCAGCACCACATACACAGGCAAAACTGCAATGAAATTTGTTGTTCCTGGATTGGACTTCACAGCCATCAAAGAACACACTGTCACAAGCTGAGGTGGAAGTCTTCATTGGCTTCGATGTTCAATGGACAGCCAGCTAACAAGCTTTGTGTGTATGCGTGTGTATGTGTGAAAAAGTATTAGTAAAAGTATTGTATTAAAAGTATTAGTAGAAAAAGTACCAAAAGTAAAACTACTCCCTTGTCAGAGTAATAGCATCATGTAAGAAAGATGTTTTAGGTGGATTTAAGTGGCTTTAAACCTAACTTGTTTGTATACTGTTGGATAGTTCAATCTTTAACAGTGCATCATATTCTAGAAGTGGGTAAAATAATTTAAAATTCTAACAAGTAAAATCTTGATCTGCAAAGTAAGCTGTCAGATAAATGAGTGGAGTATGAATATGAAGTAGCTTAAAATAAAAATACTCGACTATGTCACAAGAATGGCATACTTTACATGTACTTTTATATATATATATATAGGTCAGATTTCTGCTGGATCTTCCTGAGGGCAGAGGTTGAAAATGAATATATAATAATATAATATATTATATATAATATTATTATATATAATTAAGTGGTGAATTAAATGAATAGAATTGAAGTAATGTTAAAATTGAACTAAAATCATATGACACAATAATAAACACAACTAAGACTGATGAGGATATTTACTTACTGGATATTTAACAAGGCAGAGCTTACATCTTAATAATGTGTTATCTTATATACACATGTCAAAGTACCAATGCCCTGCCCCGCCCATATACACACACATACATACACTTGTAGGGTATTTAGCATATTGTGGTGCCTGTCGCCAACAAATTAGTCACATCTGAAACAGTCTAATTAACCCTGAGGAGCTTAACCCACTTATCACAGTGAGCAGAGAGTGAGAGACATAGGCAGACACACACACACACAAAAGTGAGAGAGTGGCAGACCTGGACTATCTCCTCCACTGAACTGATTTCCCACATCAAGTGTGTGCATGTGTGTGTGCATTTTCTTTTTTCAGTTTGATTGACTGGCTTGCACAAAGCCAACCCTTCGTTGCCCAATACAATACTAAAACACACATATGCACACTTATGCACACACACACACACACACACACACACACACAGCAAAAAAAAGCTGATTTTTAACATGAGCTACGGTGAAAATAATGTAAAAAAAAAAAAAGAAAAGAAAGAGAGAGAAAGACAAGCAAATGCAGATAAAGGCTAATGCATCCATCAATTAGTATGCAATTATTTGCATACAGAGTCAGAGCTAATTAGGTAATTAGTTGGGCGTGGTTTCTTGCAGCAGATGCATCATCATATTGGACAACAACATTGTCATATTTATCCTTATTTCATTTAGATTTACATTTATTTCAAACTGCTTTCAATCTTTGGCCATCCTTTTATATGTACTGAACATTAACCCTTTGCTTGCATGCTGCACTTATGGCAACTGTATGCATTTCACAGTAAAAGCCTAACCTGAGCTGAATTGGTCACCATGTGTGATGCCTGACACTTGTCTCTTAACTATTCTGCTTACCTGGAAAGACAGACATCTCTACCATAGTCATTTCAATAATCTTATATTTGCTTTCCATCAGAGTCATGCTATTCTCACCACTCTGCTGTTTTCACTTTCTCTTTCAACACAAATACTGTTTTCATTTTTCTGCCATTTGGCATTTTTCAGGGAAAGTCAACATATTCTGCACGTTTCACATTAAAAGCCTTTCAGTAGCAAAGGGGCAAAATTCCTCTCTTTCATACAGACTGTTTATGTGAATGTGAACGTGCAGCTGTTGCTTGTGAGTGGAGTAGAGTTTAACACATCAAAAAGCAAAGCAGAATTAGAATAATAGTGACAATAAGATTACAGCTAGCATTAGCCAGCTAACAACTACCATTAACTAACATAATCTCAGCACTATGTTTCTGTTGGCCAGTTATCTGCAGAAATAAGGAAATATAGATACAACACTGTACATGGAGGCTAATACACAAATACTACTACTACTATTATTAATAATAATAATAAGAAGAAGAAGAAGAAGAAGAAGAAGAATCACATCATCATAAACTCAAGCATTACAATTGCTTTACACAAAGCAACAGCTTCAATAAGCAGATCAAAAGGACAAAAAGCTCTGCGATAAAAGAGTGTTTTAAGAAGAGATTTGAAAGAGTTCACTGAATTTGCTGACCTCTGATTTCCTCGGGCAACCCTGAAGGTCTGACTGCAAATGCACTGTCACCTCTAGTTTTCAGCCGCGCCTTGGGAACAGATGAAAGACCTCTGTCTGAGGATCTTGCACTGGCTCGTATGCGGCTATGAGGTCAGGTATATAGCATGGTGAGATTCCACGAAGAGCATTAAAGGTCAACAGTAAAATCTTTAAATCAATTCTAATAGATACTGGAGCCATGGCTGTGTAGATCTATACTAGACTGTGTGCTGCTTCTAGCACTGAACATTCCAGTGCATGTTCACCCACCAGACACTGTGTGCGGAGTGGACAGACCTGTACTCAATAGTTATTGTACTTGGAAACTTTAATGAAGGAAATTGGGTAGTTGGCTTTGCCACACTGGTAAGTTGATGTTACGATTCACGCAGACGCAGGCTCTTGCATGCAACTATCCTCTTTTGTACTGTAGCCTACATAGATCACATACATACACTTTGAATTGGCCTTTAACATGAACACACAGAGGAAACTCAAAGCTCCACCTCACATTCTTGTTTTTGTTTCTAACATCACATGTTCATGCTCATTCATGCGCAACAAAGAAACTTAGACACATTCTTTCTGAATCTGACCTCTGCACACTCATGCACTCACACGAACACTCCCTCTCACATAGATAGATTCCCCATCACATGGATAGATTTTGGAAGGCGATAAAATTAAAGATAAATAAGATTAAAGCAAATATGATTGGTCGGAGAGTTTAAACAGGAGAACTTAAAGGAAGACAGTTTATAACATGGTAACTGATGGCATTTGAGATAAGATAAGATAATATAAGATCAGATAAACCTTTATTCGTCCCACAGTGGGGAAATTTGCAAAGCACAGCAGCAAGGTGATAGAACACGTTAAAAATGAATATAAACAGGCTGAAAAAAGTATTTACAAATTTAACAAATTTAACATATTTACGGGGGATTATTTACAGATATACATGAGAATATGAATACGAGATGAGTATGATATATATGACCAGTATACAAAATTTAAATATGGAATATTAAATATCAAATATTGTGCTTGAATATAATGGAATTGAGTATTGCACAAAAAAAGAGTATTGCACAGATGTACAAATATTAAATAT
Source organism: Holacanthus passer (assembly GCA_025331565.1). NCBI lineage: Eukaryota > Metazoa > Chordata > Actinopteri > Pomacanthidae > Holacanthus > Holacanthus passer. The sequence continues at coordinate 597,986 of JAFREQ010000123.1, read as the reverse complement.
CAAATATGAAATATTGCACTTGAATGTAATGGTATGGAGTGTTGCACAGATACAAACATCGTGGTGTATTGTGCATAGGGAGCAGTGCTGGTTGTACAGTCTGACAGCTGCAGGAAGGAAAGACCTGCGACAGCGCTCCTTCACACACTTCGGGTGAAGCAGTCTATCACTGAAGGAACTCTCCAGAGCTGTTAAAGATAGTTCCTAAAGATGCTCACAAGGCCACCACCATGACCACTGTTCCTGGGTTTGCTGAGACAGCCATAGTGTGGACAAAGTGTGTGTTCATCCTATAATGATGCATAAGCTTCATTTATTGGAAATACTGAAATTGTTGATGACTGCAATAATTTGTGACAAATATACAGCATGAACAACCTCTGCTCCCTTCTCTGCTCTTCTTCTCTATCCTTTCACCATGTCTCCCTGGTTTCCCTCTTGTTTCCTTTCTGTGTTGTGCCTGTTTGTGTGTCTGTGATCTAATGTGTTGATGTTAGCAGCTTCTAATTATTCTTCCTACACACACCAAGGACACCCAGCATCCAGACACACTCTGTATCTTCTGCTTCAGTCTGGTGGGACAAAGCATTGACATCAGCACCTCTGCTCAGTGTGAGGATTTCTCTCACTCTTGCTCTCTCTCTCACTCTCTCTCCCTCTCTTCTCACTACAGTAATCAATCATTAGCGCAGTCTCTCGCTCTCTTTCCTCTCTTTGGGGTGACAGGTCCTTTTTGTTATGCTGCTTCGCCGACACAGGAACACACACACACACACACACACACACACACACACACACACACACACACACAAGATCAATCATCTTTGAACGTTTTTTTTAACACTAACTCCTGTGTGTAAACAAGTATTTTACAGTGCTATAATAATTTTATTTCATTTAATTATTATTTATAATTAAACTAAAACAAAATTCATTCCAAATCCATTTAAAATTCAGTGTTTTATTTCAATAGCATTCTCATCGTTGGTCATAAACATTTCAGACCAATTCTACATTTATTTGGGCTTCCTTCCATTATGTGTAACTCCCAGTGTTAAAAGAAAATGATGCAATAAAGCCCAAGGAAATTATAACTTGTATTTTCCAACTGTTCAAACATCCTGCTGTATTTACATTAGTGCCATTGATAATTACACACTTTATATTCAATGTTAGCTTGGACTTTTTTAATCAATCAAAATCAAATACAAATCATGCTTTATTATTTGATTTGCTTAGGTACATTTCTAAAATATAACGTTAAAATGTTATTGCTATTTTTTATGGAGAGCTAAACGTATACATATACAGTATGTATGGAAGTGGTAAATAATTGAACTGAAGTTATACACTATAGAATATTCAAAATTTCATAAATAAAACGTGCCCGCTTCCAGTATAATCCAAACAGTGATATTAGTGTGACAGAAACAGATACAGTTTGTAGCTTTTCACCTGCAACTTCTTATATCCCTGGAACACTGACACCCTCCTCCACCCATTCATATAGATATAGATATTTGCTGTGTTGACAACCCGTGGACACAGAGGTGAAATTGTGTAAAACTTGTTTTTTCCATAAGAACATAAGAATCAGCTTTATGCCAAGGTTTTTACATAATCTTCCTAGCTCACAACCATGTCCACTGTCTTTAGAACACTGAGCTCCATGTAACCATGAGATGTCACAGTGGATGGTGTCAGGACTGTCCCATTGTCTTTCAAAGGGACAAACAGAACTTAGTGTTGTAGATGGTTAGTCCCTTCAAGACAGAAGCAGAACCGCTGGCTCCTCACACAGTGTCTGACTCCAGGGCAGGGGAGCAGTGCTGCAGGGTCACTGGGACATCATTGCACCAGCTGCTGCTAGTATAAAAACAGATTCCTCCACCTTTTGTTTTGCTGGAAAGTTCTGTGTCACAGTCTGCTCTGAAGAGTTGGAAGCCTGCCAATTGCACAGAGTCCGGTATTCAGCCACACAGCCATGTTTCCATGAAGTATAGCCAGATGAAGAAGAGTCTCTGTTCCTCACCAGTAGCTGAAGTCCATCCGGTTAGTGGCACAGTGAACGCATGTTGGAGAGAAATATTCTGATAACAGTGCAAAATCTATGCTGGCGGAGAAGCACAAGCACACTGGCACGTTTCCCTCTCCTCCAGTGTTTCACAAATGTGAGAGCACCATTGACCAAAATGTCCAATAATTCAACTAATGCCAAATCTTATGTTATATTATTTTGTACAAAGAGCTGATAAAATATCAATTATTGAACTGTTCAATTGATGTAATATGTGCCATGCCAAAATAAAAGTGTTTGATAAAAGTACAAAAGAGTTGAAACTTATTTGTTATAATTTTGCTCAAACATCAAATCTGTCAGAAGCTTGGACACATCTTCTTATTCCGTGTTTTTTTTCTTTATTATTTTTATTTTCTACATTGAAGATTAGGCATGCAACATGCAGAAGATAAGCAACAAAACTCAAAACAGCCTTGAAGGAGTTCCCATTGTTGGCAGCTTTTTCTTCGCTCTGCGGTCCAGCTCATCCCAAACAATCTGGGTTTAGGTCAGGAGATTGTGGAGGCCAGGTCATGTGATGCAGCACCATCACTCTGCTTCTTGTCTTCCTTTACTCGGGCGCTCTTCTATAAGTATTGACAGGCTGTCATTTATCTTTTCTTAGTTGAGCAGTTATTTCTATAATATGTAATTCTACAGTAGTTAAATTGAGCTAAAATTAGTTTACCAACACTACCATGGCATATTGCGACTGATGGGCTCAAACGCATTAAGAAGGCATCAAGATAATTCTAAGAGTGTACAAAGCTGTGATCAAGGCAAATGCAGGCTACGTTATAGAATCTACATTTCCTTTTCATAAACAGTACACACAGGAGCAGTGGAAGATTCCATGGTTAAATGAATGAGTCGACAGGTAGATCTTTCAGAGAGATGGGGATGACATACTGCAAACACTGCACAGACAGAGAGAAAGGTTGCAAAAAAAGAGGGAAGAAAAGAGAAGGAAAAGAAAGAAATAAAGAAAAAAGAGGAGAAAAGGCAGGAACAAAAGAAAGATGAAAAAATGACTGAAACACATTCATCTAGAAATACAAACAGGCCCAGCTGTGCAAATGCATGAATGTGTGTGTGTGTGTGTGTGTGTGCGCGCGCATGTGTGCGCATGTGTGCGTGTGTGTGGTTTGCCGACCTCAGCATTTTTTTCCACATTATTCTTGGTCATTTGATTTGAGAGGCTCTCAGGATGAACCTGCCGATGCAAGCACTTTTGCAACAGCAGCAACACACACATATGCGCACACACTCTCGCACACAGACGCTTATGAGACAGTCAATATTCAACTGCAGAGAAATGATCACCCCGTGTGTGCGCACACACCTTCGCAAACACAAACAGACTTAAAGTGATACACACCTGCACTCTCCTCCAGTCTGCTGTCTCCCAGCTAATGAATGCAAATGACCTGAAAATTCTCATCTGAGTGGTCACATCACTGTTGCTTTGGCAGATATGTGAGTCAGTCCTCTGGAAGGCCATTAACTGCCAGCAATTAACGTATAGGAATTATTATGAATGAAACATTTTAAATAGTCATGTAGTAAAATAATGATAATAATAATAAGGTTCAGTTAGCATTTTGGAGTTTTATGAGGAGTTTAAGGTTTAAGATTTATTTGTGGCACAAATTAAAAATCCTAACCTTTTGAGTCAACATAATGAACAGCAGAAAATGAACCACATACCAAATCCATAAAAGCTTTGTCTTCACCTAAAATGTACGATGAAAATAACCAGTTCCTTTTGCTTTTCCCCATCCCTTTGCCCTTACAGAAAAATGATGAATTGGGTCATTAGTTTTCTAGCAATATAAATGGAGCCATAAGCTGTGGCTCAAGTAAGAAGGTATTTGTAGACTGAATGCTGAGCCTGTGTCTCCTTCACAAATTAGATGTACAGAGAATTCACCGCGGTCTGGTTTTTCTTTTTACGGACCTTACTCACTCTCCACTCGTGCTGACAGAAGACCCCTCTGCTTAGTTTACTCCACAGCAAATGCAGTGAATGCTGGCTCTCAGTTGCATTATGCAATGTGAAGCAAACTGTTTGCATAGTTATACAACCGGAGCTCACTTGGTGAATGTACAAAGACAGGAGCAGTGCGCCTGGAGGAAAACAAGAGAACATGCACACGTGTACGCTACATCATATGACTGAGCAGATAACATGTCAAGGAGCAGTGAACTGCCTTCTACACGGCAAACAGTAACCTGGGTCAGCACCATGGACAGAGGCACACTTTCCTCTCAAAGAGCCTAAAGCAAGTAGGTCTACTTCAAGTACATGACTACAAACAGATTCGTTATTGCCTCAACCCATTTAAGTATAGGACGTTTTAAATAACTATAATGGTTCAACAAGATAAGGTACGTTTGTTTCTTAATCCTGTGTGTGGTAGCTAAAATTTGGAACGGCTTATCAGGTGATCTCGGAATCTATTTTAAAATCAGGTTTAATTTTTTTTTATTTACAGTTTCATGGACCTTTCACCTGTGTGGCTTTGAGGACGACAGCGGACTCAACTCACTGACTGAACAATGCATTTCCTTCATGGACCATCTCACGGGGTCTCAGATGCGTACTGTGTCAGGGCATTAAATCAAGCAGCTGCCTCAGATTTATTAGAATTGCGCTGTTGTGTTGTGTTGAATGGTCATTTGGTTTTTATGAGGATGTTTTGTGGCCGTAACACATGGCGGGTTCTGTGAGACCTCACACCAACCCTGTGACATCACATGCCTTCGCCCTTGCATGATGGTATATGGGGGAGCAGAGGCTGTGGTGCACCGGGATGTTTCTTTAAACCCAGCAAATTCAATACAAAACACCACCTGTCATTTTTTCCAACCTCGGAAACATCGGAATATATGGCTCAATATTAGAATCTCGCAAAAAGCCATCAGAACCTTTACACGTACCCCAGTCTTATTTTACTTTTAGGCCAGCTGTACTGCAGGAAGACGAGAGGCCAGATGTATAAATGATGTATACACACAAAAACATTCATACCATTTCCCACACATAAACTGGCATTCATAAAACATTTTTCTAGAGATGCCTGTGGGTGAAATAATTAGACATGAAATGTAAGATGCTGTAAGTAGGAAATCATTGATTGTTTAGATTGTTTTTGCCAGTTTTTATTGATAGTTTTATTACTGTTGCAGTCTTAGACAGCTTTCTGAATAATGTTACTCAGATGCGCATTCATAAACTTTTTTTTTATGAGTGATGAATTTGATCAGTCTTCTTGTTTATATTTGAGCCCTTATTTATCCGTATTAATGATCCTCTCATTTTATAATGTATTGTAAAGCACTTTGTAAAGCCTGTTTCAGTATGAGTTCTATGAATTAACCATTGGTCATCCTTTGTTAAAAATTGATGACTGTGATATGGTATGGTATATTGTATTATACCGTGGTGATTGTTTGCAAGTACATGTGATGAATCAGTTGTATGGGCGCTTTAGATAGCGAGAATGACAGACAGAGATAAGCGTGTCAGAGGAAGAGCTAATAGAGATAATAAATCATAACAGTGTAATATGAGGATAATCGCAATTGAAAGTGAGTCAGTTTCCGAGTCAGAAACATAAGCAGCAGCTGTTTTATATAATGTACTGTAGTATAGGTTTACATTGCTGTCATGGGATACATCATCTGTAGCTCTGGAACAGTTTTATTGAATTAAGAAATTCATATTCATGTCATCAGAGTGATCTCAGCTTTGATTTATAAATTGTAAAACTCAAGTCATAATGACATGAAAAAAGTTGCCATATGTTGCCAATGCCCACCCCCTTTCAACAAATTACAAACCTCTTGCCTTGAGTTTGTTTATTTTTGTGCCACTGAAATGCACTGTGGGAAAGTTAGAATCCAGGGTTTTTGAACATATACCATATATAAGCCCTAAAAACAAGGTTGTGAAATAACAGCACTCATGTTGCTGCCTAGATCTTGATCACATAACTGATCAATTAAATGCTCATTTCTTACAGCAAAACCTTCTTAATTGTACCTCAGTAATCACTCTCTGCTCCACTAAAACTTGTATAGGATTAAGAACTGTAGAAAAAGGTTTGGGAGTTTAACATACTGAATGTACTATTTAGTGCCGATATCCCTGATAGACTGTGTGTGGTCTTTGTGCATAGAGAGGCTGTCTTTTATATTTAAACTTCTATTGGAGGGAATACTATTATCACTGTAGCAGAATGGCTTCTTACTCACCTCCCAAATTAGCACACACACTTAAGTTTTTACAGGGAAATATCCTTTTACAAATGTGAGCAACACTAGCAGGCTGTTAGAGATGATATAGTAGTAATAGTCTAGTATTATTTGCTTATAAATGGCAATGTTAAGCAGCAATATAGAATATCAACTGGGAAGTACAATACTACTCTTTTTTTCTTACTCCCCTCGTGTGAGTGTGTGTGAGAGTGTGTGTGTATGTGTGCGAGAGAGAGAGAGAGGCAATATGATCAGCACATTAAAGAAAAGGCCAGAACCATATGTTAATTATGTAAATGATTGGCTTTAATCAGGCTCAGCCATGTAGCAAGTTAGCAGGGAAGGAGAATCTGTAGATCCAGCACAATCCCAATTAATATTCATCTGGAACTGTGTGTGTGTGTGTGTGTGTGTGTGTGTGTGTGTGTGTGTGTGTGTGTGTGTGTGTGTGTGTGTGTGTGTGTGTGTGTGTGTGTGGCTGTGGACTGAGTGAAGATGAATTAATAGTTTGATGAGGGATGAAAGAGCTGGAGAGGCTTGGCTCCGCTCCCCATCTGTCTTCACCTCAGTTGCCTTTGAACACACACACACACACACACACACACACACACACACACACACACACACACACAGCGCCTTAGAGAGGGCATCTGTGTCCAGTGAGAGGTGAATATTCCATATTTTAGCCAGACAAATGGGGTAAGTTGGATTTTAGCACATCTAAAGCCACATGGGGAGCTACTGGAGGAGCTGCAAGGAGGTTGTTGCCAACACTGTTGTCTGTCCCAGCTGCTCCATACACACAGACAGACAAAAAAAAAACATATATACAGACAAACAGATGGTTGAGGGACACGCATCAGTGACAAGGTAAAGTTGTTGTTGCATTTGCATCTTTACTATAAAGAGCATTGTGCTTTACTGGTTTGTCTTTGACAGATGTTCAGCTTGAGTAAGTTGACTGTTCTTTTATTGCAGGTCCTTTCAGGCTGCATACAGCCCCAACAACCTTACCAATAAGGTAGGCCTGCGTCACCTGGGAGGCAAATCTCTGGGCAAAAAAAGTGTGACACTGCTGCAAACAATTTCAGTGAAGGGAACAGAAATGTGATTTTTAAATGTGAAGAGGGCACACAGTGAAAGATTTGTGGTAAACAATTCCCATTGGATAGGGAAGGAAACACAGATATCTCTATCAATAAAACCTGAAATAAAAACTATCTACCACCACGGGGAAGTGAACAAACACACTCAATCTGCATGCACCCTGCTGTTGGTTGTGTGTGTTGTGTGTGTCTGCACTTGTGTACCCATCCAACAGTTATCCTCGGCTTCAAATTCAACAGTGGAACAGTGGCCAACAGGGAACATTTTGGATGTCCACTGTTGGTCATGCTTTAAATCATGCTAAAAATATGTCTAAAAACCCTCTGGTGGATTTATTCAAATTTTAGCCAAGAGGGGACTTGCAGGTGAGTGAATGTTAAACTTCCTATTCAGCACTACCCCTGCAAGCTGGAGCAGGGATTTCAGCAACTTAGCCTACTGACACACGTTGCACTACAGGGGAGCAACATTCTGAAGGAATCAGTCTCCTTAAACATGACTTGTCAATATCTTTTTGTATCAAAGTATAAAGGCTTAACTTTAGCGGTTGTCCTAATTAGTTTCAAGCTTCCCACTGTTTGAAAATGAAGTGCTACCTATAAAGCAGGGCAATATGAAATATTTTAGTACCTAAGATGAAAAAGAAAAAACAATCAGTATAGAGTTAGAAATAAAAGGGTCAATCAAGATAATTTTTTGCCATATAAATGAATCACTCAAAACACATCTACCTACAGGTTTAAAACTGTCGGCAATCTACTCCTGTAGAAACAAAAAATACAGACTGACACAAGTTCCCTTTTAGATAGCTTGAAGCAATATTCAGTGTCCAGCAATGACAAATGGTTTTAAGAATTTTTATCACTTGGACCATCGTGAATGTTGTGAATTTCTGAAGCTTGAATCTAGCACCCACTCCTGCTGAGAAACTGCTTCTTTATATTCCTGAAGTGGCACCAGCTGGGTTGGTATTATTGAATTTTAAATAAATGGGTGTATTGTGCAAAAAATGAAAACCTATTATGACATAAGTCCGTAAAGTATGAGTATTAAGTGTGAAGTATAAAATATATATTCGGAAATACTTGGGATATGGATATTTAGGTAATTATTTTATCTTGTCTATATTTAAATAGTATGAAAATAAGATGTGAATTATTGTAATTAATGATAAAGTTCAAGCTCAAGCACATAGCAGAAAAGAGAGTCCACTCCTCTACTGTACAGAAATTAGTGGTGCAATGTTCACTGTCATAACCCCACACGACATGGAGTGACCACAGATGCTTAAGGACAGACAAAGAGAAAAAATGTTCATTTGTTATACATCATTGTCCTCCCTCAGCTGGTTCCCTGTTAGACAGCATGGCGCCATATTCGCTCAAATATAGATGCTTCACCTTAAATTGAATGCTTAAAGACAGAGGATCAAATCAGCATTGTGAATAGTCCCTATTAGAAAGCAATAATTTAGGAGTTTTTATGTGACATGGCTGAGTTTAAAAAGCTCAAAGACAGTGTTTAAGCATTTCTTTTTTTTCTACGATAAACTTGTACAATACAATGAATAAAAATGTGTCTGTTCTACCATTCGCATCATGTACCCAGCTCCACCTGGCGCATTCTGTAGTTAAACCAGACTAGAATAAAACTATCATTTTTATCAACTTCACCACTAACTTACATTCACTGTGGGAATATTTTGTTTGAGATAGCCCTAAAATTTTCAAAATATTTCCATCTTCCCCTTTCAAGTTTTACATGATTCCCTTAGTAGAATACATTTAAGAGCTGATATTTCAAGTAAGACCAATTTACTGTGAGACGGATCTAAAACACTGGGACAATACAACACATTTCCCAAAAAGAGCCACACCCAGGTCCAGCTTTATGCATCTGAGTAATAGGACACAGAGCTGCTCATGCATTGATGTCGAGTATCTCTACAGTCTTTCAAATGTCAAGTGTCTTTAAGGGGGAAAAAAACTTAAAGCTGCTGAAATTCTTGCCACATACATTGTTTTATGTGTGTAACGTAGGTCATAATCAGTGGTATAAGTTGAATAATTACCTCAATGTAAAACAACCCCAATTAAAAAAAAAAAAAAAGAAAAGTTGGGACGCTGTGTAAAACAAACAAACAAACAAAAAAAAAACAGGACGCAATCATTTGCAAATGAACTGTGTGGTCCAACAATGGTTTAACATGTTCCAAAGTCAATGTAGTAATTTCCTTTATGCAATCATATGTTATATCATCACCTGTTAGTGATTCATGTTTCAAAATGGTATTTTTGAGAATTCCACAACACTCCCAGTCTTTTGTTGTACTTTTACACAGCATCCCAACTTTTTTGCAATTGGTTTTGTAAAAACTATGGAAGATCAGCAAAATATATTTTTAGTAGCAAATGTAAAAGTACTGCATGAAAGAATGGTTTCTTCCATAGTATGTTATTATCTTTTATATTTACTGGATTGTTGATAAATGTATAAGTACTCATACTGTAATAGTGTAGGTCTAGTTATTTATTTCTGTATAGACTGCAGGGTACAATATTGTAATTTATTGTAAATTAGATTATATGCAAGATAATCACATGTTTTTTGTAATATATTAATCTGCAGATAAACTATAAATGTCAGGTAAGAGACATATAGGAAATCTGTGTGTATAGTCCTTAATTTCATATTTGTGTTAAGAACTATGTTGGCAATTAAAAAACGGAAACCAAATAAAACAAAACAAAACAAAATGGACGCAAAGTAAAGGTAAAGCAAAGAAAGGGAATGAAAGAGAAGTGAGGGAAGAAAAGACGGAATAGGAAAGTAAACTGAATACAATGAAAGGAAACAAATTATGGAACGTTAAGATGAAAATACACAAAAGAAAGAAAAGAAAGTGGCAGATAAAGAGAGAGATGGAAAGAAATGAAAGAAAGCTGTAGAAAAGCAGCAGAGGATGTATGGCAGCCTCACAGTCATTATTCAAAGGCCATAACAATAATACATTTGCATTTCATCATGTCAGCAGATTTGCCAGATATTGGTAATTGTCTGCTGGTGTGTTTGTGTGTGTGTGTGTTTGTGTGTGTGTGTGTTTGTATGTGTGTGTGTGTGTGTGAAGGAGAAAGAGAGAGAAAATGACAAAAGCACATAAATGGGGGTAGTGACCTTGGAGTCATTAGCTCCCACCTTCCTTATGCTGGATTTTGACTTAAAATTACAGCTGAACGTACACTTTGAAACTGCCTGCTGATGGCGGTGTTGAATTTTCTTTTAATAGATTTGATTCATCCTGAATATAATTCTGTTTATTGAATCTTTTTCCTGTTAAACACTGCTTCCCAGTATTGCAGTTTCATTTGAGTACAAACACAAATGGTGGCCTCTAGCTTTATGGCAGTAAACTGGCAGTAACAGGGTGTGTTAATCCTGGTGTGGGTGTGTTTGAAATATTCCATCTTCTCCTCCTTGTTATCTGACACTGGATGAGGGCCAGACATATAGACCCTGTGTACTACTATAATAAGATGAATCTATCATAAACCTAATATTGAGTAGCTGCAACCATGTCACTATATCAAATATTAAACCTAAATAAAGATAAAATATTACATAAATAATATAAATAATGGTGTACAAACCCAGCTACTGGGGAACCGTCCTACAACATTGGTTAATGTTACCTACAAGTTCTATAAATGTTTTAAAGAAAACCTTTTTTTCTAATATTAAAATAATGTTATAAGTATGTTAATCACTTTAGATAATGTTTCTGTTTTAACAGCAACATTCAGAGGACGTTGTTGAGGAAACAGATTATAGAATGTTCTTTTTTATAAAACATTCCCACAGTGTTACATGATAACAAAGGAAGAATTTTCTCAATGCAACATTCAGAAAATGTTCTGAGGATGTTATTGAGGGCTGAAAGGAATGTGTAGGATTCTCCTGTGTGTGTGTGTGTGTGTGTGTGTGTGTGTGTGTGTGTGTGTGTGTGAGAGCAAAACAGCTATATACAATACAATAAAGACAGTGAATATGGATGTTAATTGTCTTAAGTCACATTCAAATATTTATTTGGGTATGACATTTCTGTACTTAAAAAGTCCTGAATAGTCAGTGTGTTTGGATTGGGCTATAAGCTAATAGTCAATTACTTCCAATTTCCTGATTTATTCACAAGTGAAATAAAGGCTAACACTGCATCTTGTTTGTAAGCTGATAAGCCCAATATGCTGTTAGCATTTTTAGCACTAGCTGTTTCAGGAAGAAGTGATCATCCCTCTTATGTACAGAGAGCACGGTTTTGTTAGTGATGAGGTGCATACCTTCATCTGCACCAAGAAATGTGTCAGATATTTTGAAGAGATTTACACAAATGCTTGCTGGACAAAAGGGCTGATTAGCTTCTCACACCAGTTGGTCAAAAGGTGACATATTGCAGTGGGCTTTTCTTGTCTGGTGGTCCGTCACAAATATATGTCAATGCCAATGATTAAAAAAATACAATAAGGAATAACAGGAATGCAACTGTGAATGTAATATGCCTCCTTGGTGGAGGTCTGCGCTCCACTGAGTGCAGTGGAGTTACTGTATCTTATTATCTAGAAGTATCAGTGTACTGGAGTTTGTGTTGGGTGTTATCGGCCTAATTCTTCACTTATACCCTGTCCTAACTGCAGCTGTGCGTCCTGGTAGCATGGAATTACAACATCTGCTACTGTCCAAACTGCAAAGGTCAGGTCAAAACAAAATGTGGGTTTGATTTATATGGCTTTGACAGTAGTTACTTACTTTGGTAAGCAGTAAAGAACAGGTGACGTGCCATAGGACATACAGGACATATAAGGACTCCAAGCATCCATTGACATGTTTTAGAAAGATGTCACATCTCTTGCTACGCTTGTGACCTTTTCAGACAAACTCACTGATTATAAAGGGTAGCAGTGAACATGCTCACTACATTACAAGGTGTTAGAAAAGAGGTGTCAGACCAAACAGAAAGAACACTGAGGTAACAGAAAATCACTATAGGTAATCCGAGGCCTATCTTATGAGATAATTCATTTTCTTCACCGTTTCTCTTTTCAGGTCAATTATCTGTCTCTCCTGGGTGGTGTAACTCCTGTTGACTCAGTTAGAAGAATCATGCACAAAATTGGAAACAATGCCCTTTGGGCCAACTACAGTTTTAAAGGGTCACAAGAAGGATAAAGAATTTCCAGGATCTGGCTATATATCTGGTCATAATCAGTTTCTACTTATCTCACTGCAATTTGTTGAGATCTAAAGAGCTTTTCACTGTTAATCTTTGTGTTTGTGATGGCTCGATATGACTCACTGACATAAACAAAACCTTCAGTCAGAATAGTGACTATTATTCTATGTAGATAATTAGGAATTGGTATCCAATTAGTATAATGTCTACTATGTTCACCACCATTGCTTTAGCACGTTAGCATGCTAATGTTTGCTAGTTAGCACTGAACGCAAAGTACAACTGAGGCTGATGGCAATGTTATTAGCTATGCAGGTATTTGGGCATGCAATTCATACTGAGGGTACCATGAATATCTGTACCAAATAACAGCTGAGATATTTCAGTTTGGCCCAACGTGAGCCAACCAATTGACCAGTGCTGGGTCCAAGTATTGCACAAAAAGTCACAGAAAAAAGGAGAGAACTTAAACTGGATACCCTAACTTGCTAACCTCCATCAAAGTGACCCTCCAGCCACCCTTCCATACATCTGAAAGTTATAAGAAAGAATAACAGTGGAGTATGCTACAACTACATACTCAAAGCACTTGAAGTCTAAGTGTGGTGTTATTCCAGTCTCTCAATACTCTCTGACTTCCTTAACCTTCTTGTCTGTCTCTTGGCTCCAAGCCCCTTACTTTCTACTGAAGATATAAATCCTTAAAATGGTTTACAAATATATAGTTCCCTTTTTAAAAAAGACTAAATAAATTCCTTGCTCATTGTAGTTTTTTGAGTCAAAATAAACTACAGTGTGTGTGTGTGTGTGTGTGTGTTCATGCTAATGAAAAAACATGTCACCCATTGCAACTCACTGACTGTTTTTAATAGTTTTTGGGCAACAATAGAGCTCGAGGGCACAAAGGAAGAAGATGCTATATCAGGCTTTGCTACACATACAATACTCGACAGCCACAATCTCTACTTTGTTACCTTCCAGCCCTGTAGGAGGCTCAGCGTAATACTGTCCATGTCAGACAGACTTCCTTATCATCAGCACCATCACAGTCCCAGAAACAAACACAGAACAACAACACTCTGCATTATCACTGTCATCTGCAGGTAAACATGATCATTGACTAAACATGAACAACTTAATCTTGCCACTGTCATCAACACCACAAAAAGATTGTCAACAAAAACATCAGCAGTAGAAACAGTAAACCATTGTTCAACAGCTAAAATGTAATAAACCCACAGTGCTTGTGTCTGAAATGAGAGACAGAGAGACAGAGAGAGAGAGAATATCTCTGCGCTATATGGCTAACCCAGGTGAGGCCACAGATGGAATGTTAAACAGTTTTCAGATCGATGTCAGTGAACGCATCTCAACTGCACCATTTGTTCAGCCGTGAGAGATGTCAATACACCCATGAGGGTCATCGGTCTCTGTGATTTCCCCCAGTGTGTATGTGTGTCTGTCTGTGTGTATCAGCTCACTCAGATTTCTCCCTCTATAGATATTGCTCTGTCTCTTGGATGGTGCTGCACACACACACACACACACACAACAACACAGAGACACACCATACCCTCAAATCACATTGTAACTACTCTCCTCTGTCTCTAAGAACATTTCCAATTATTTCTTAAAGTACTCTTCTATCAATGAATGTCAAGTATCGAGTGCCACCCAACATACACACACACAATCTGCGTACACCCTGCTGTAGGTTGTGTGTGTCTGTGTGTGTGTGTAAAGAGGGATGAATGAAACTCACTTGTCTGCGCACAGATCAATTGTGAAATACAGGAATTCAATTGAAAGCATGCTTCAGAGCTCTGACTCCCTTTAAATATTATCAAGAAAAGATGTGATGCTACATTGATTTTTATTTTCTCTCTTCACAAGGGGGTCAAAGGTCAGACTGAGCTTCAAATCAGCACCCTGAAGCTGTGGGGGATTCAAGATCATCCCTGAGCCAAGACAACAGAGGACATTCACAAGGCATGTAATTCAATACAATATTTTGATACTATATGATCAGATCAGATGCAAACAACATTCAATTTGTGCAGTATTTTTTTTCTTCTGTATTTTGATCTCCTCAAAGATCTCCCATGTCCACTGAGGTTAAACATGCACAAATTTGCTCCTTATAACTTCAGCATTTAAATGAATTAGCCATGCTGCTCACTGTCACTGAAACGCTCCACACTCCAGAATGTTTTTCACATTAAAAGTACTCCACCCTTGCTGTTACTGGTAGGCTTTTAAAATGAAAATGCTTCAGGAAATGTTGATGCAAGACAGAGCTTTCTCAATTTCTGTCATATAGACTTTAGTTTGCACTTTATTTTTCATCTTTCTATCTTTGTCTCCTCCCATTAAAATCGGCAGTTTAATGTTAATAAAAAAGGAAAACAAGAAAGAATACAGAGCATCCCTCATTCTAGCACACACACACACACACACACACACACGCACAAAGATAGTCAAAGAGAAAAGAGAGAGGCTGACTAATTCAATTTTCTTTCCATTAGTGGAGGTCTAAGAAAAGAAGGTTTGTTTTACCTTCTTGTTCCCTCTTTTCCAGTGTTAGGGGATATTATTGAGTAATGTGTTACTGTAATCAAGAGAAAATTTGGCATTTTAATTAGGCTATATTTTTTAATTTTTAGCTACAATTCTATACATTCTAGAGTGCCACCACACGCTGTATGTAATACCTGGATTCCTCACATCTGTAGCGATCAGGAAGGATGAAAGAGAAAAAGAGAATAATATCCTTCCTGATTTGTGCCAACAGTTTGTGTTTGTCCTGGTCAGTCACAGACACGCGGTAATCAACTGCCTTTTCATCAATTCTTCCCTAACTGTAACTTTTACAAATGTCAGCAGTGGATTTTAAGAAGAAATCAGATTTCCTGTCTGGTTCAAAAATCTTGTGGAAAGCAGCTCACCAGATGAGCAGACGCTGCAGAGTTTGGGTTTCCACATACTTTGTTTCGGTGCTCATGCTTTTGGACATTTCGTGTATATGACACTGGCAGACGGTGCAGAGTTTTTGTAACCTTAATCGTACTTAAGGGGAAAACTGAATGTTGCTGGGTTGACACTGAGAACTTGCTTCAACACTCCCGGCTTGACAGGTACCATACTGTCTGCTGTATGAGCACAATACTGCTACCTACACAAAACATACCATGCACACAACACAGAGACACTTAGAGAACAAATGAACGAAAAATCAGCAGGCTGACAGTGTGTGTGTGTGTGTGTGTGTGTGTGTGTGTGTGTGTGTGTGTGTTTCCTCAGCCTGTAAGGCACACTGTGACCCAGATAGCATAAAGGATTTCACGCATTCGGGATCCCTCTAAATTAAAGACACTCACTTCTCTTTCTTCTCTCTCCTCTCCATCATGGGGAGAGCGGGGCGAGGGATGTGTGAGTGGAGGATTGAAATGGTGTCATGGATGGAGAAGAGAACACATCTCCTCACCCCCTCCTCCTCCTTCCTCTCTTCTTACTAAATCATCAAAAGGAGTTAAAATGCCAACAGACATAATGAGGTTGTGGAGTCTACTGCTCCCCCACCCCCCTTTTCTTCATCTCTATCCCGCTCTACTCTTCTGCTCTCTTTCCCACTCTCTTTTTAATGCCTTTCCACTTTCAATAGTAGACGATGTAGACGGTTTAAGCATAAGCCTGGTGATATTTTAAATTTTTCTTGTTTTAAATCTCATGTGCATACTGAAACTAAGTGTTTCAAAACCTGAAATATCTTATTCCTCCATTGTTGACCAAAAACTATTACATGCATAGTCCAGGTATCAAATGTTAGTATTATAAAATTTGGGGATTCACAAGAGCCACGTGAAAAGAGAATAGTCAAAACTGCTCCCTCACCATCCTGCTGCCTCAAACACTCGGGAACAAATTGTGGATTAATCTGTAAAAAAAAAAAAAAAAAAATGCACTACAGTGGTCAGCTGTTTGAATTAAAAAATTACTGAGCATTTTTTAAAACATGAAACTGAGGGATATTTACTGAAGAATTGCACTGCAACAGTCAAAATGACACATTGCTTGTTCAGGTTCATGCAGTTACTCACAGCACCCATCTAAACTCACACCAGAGCATCCCTGCAACACATGCTCCACTGCGTCCTCTTCACCTCCTCAACAGCCTTAGCCTTTGCTTTAATTCATCTTACAATTGTCTTTGTTACTGTAATTATCTCAAACTATACATGTTGTGCTATGTCGATCTCTGTTGGCAGGAAGTGTTTCTATTTAGAGGCCCAAAAAAAGAGAGGAAAGAAAAGGGGGGGAAAAAATAAGCGTTGCACCTGATTTATCACTGCAGACTGTACACTGCGGCAAAGGCAACTGTGTCTGAAATGTAACATCTAGCACTGTTTTATCAGATTTACACAGATGTAGAGAGACTACAGGAGGGTAAAAAATAAAGAGAGAGCAGGAGAGAGAGAGAGAGAGATCAGTAATAATTGAGACAATGAAAACACTTCAGTGTCAGCAGTAATGAACACTGCAGCACATGAAAAGATGCATATGAAGTCAGTTTACAGGAGCTGTACATTTAGCACTACAACTGCCACACGAGATGAAAGAGCAGCAGTGTAATAACCTATTATTTGTCCCATCACTTTAATTTTCCAATGGCCTCCTGCGTGAATACGCATTCTGCCAGACAGTGTGTGCTCACAGTGTGATACGACTGAAGCAGACAATCAAATACTCGTTGAGTGGACCTTGTTTCGACTAACAACATCAAGCTAAACATACTGTATATTTTCTTCCTCTCGCTCTTTTTGATTTCCAGTGTTGCTCTACATGTGACAACCTCTCTCCTTGAAGCCTCGATGTGCAGAACAAAAACTTTGATTACAAAAAGGGAAGAGATCTCAAGATGAGTAGGATGGTCTTCTCTTTTTTTTTTTTTTTTTTTTCAGAAACGGTAACGGCTGTTGTTCTCCAACCCCTTCTCTCTCTCTGTTTTTTTTTTTTTTATTGTGTATCAAAATCCTTTTTCTGCAGCAAGAAACAAGATAATAAGGTCAGTGAGAGCATAACAGCAGGTGTGCGTGTGTATGTGTGAGTGTGTGTGAGTGTGTGAGTTGAGGGAATGAGTGAGTGAGAAAGCGAGAGAGAGTTAGAGGTAATTACATCTGAAAGTGTGTGTGAGAGAAATTAGTTTATCATAGCGCACGTGTCATTGTATGTGCATTTGTGAGTGAGCGAACGAGAGAGAGAGAGAGAGAGAGAGAGAGAGAAGTAATTATATCTGAGGTTGTGTGTGTGTGTGTGTGTGTGGTGGGGGGGAATCAGAAATGTGTTTTTCAGAGTGTGTACCATGGCTCTGGTCAAAGTTAAAAAAATATATACCCAACCTCCCAACACCTGTTTGTGAATTTCCCCACTGAGGGATGAACAAAGGTATATCTTATCTTCTCTTACTTCTGAAGCTCGCTAATTCTCACATTGCACTTTGTTTGTACAAAGATGCAAAACCAAAATTTTGTTACCCATCTCAGACTGCAAGGTAGCTGCTAAAAAAAACTCAAAGCAGGTCCAGCTGAGTTGATTTTTACCTCATCCCTGAGGAGACAGGACACCAGTGGCTGTGACCACCTCATCCAAACACGTTTCACTGCATAAAGATGTTCATAAGCTGGTGAAATGAATGCAAATCAGGAAACACATGATAAAATCCAAAACACTTGGTCAGCAGGAATGTTAATCTGCCAACTTCGCATTGCTGACTGTACATGTTGCGCTGGATGGAGACACGTCTTTACACACTTGCCTAAGATTTATACTTGATGATATTAATACAGTTTAATTCCAAACATTATGGTGCATGATATGGAAAACAACAGACAAGTAATCAACATGATAAAACACAGTATGTAATTTTCTCAATGTCCATTTCAATTCAATTTTAATCTGTTGGTACTGTTAGTACAGGAAGAAACATGGCAAAGTAAGAGGGTGTATGCACACGCACACACACACACACACTCTCGCAAAATGGAGTCGACAGGAGATGTTCGGTCGCATTGGGAGGAAAACCTCCTCAAATATACAGACACATACACTTTTGCCTTTCTTTTTTTTTTCACAATTGCAAACCACCCTGTGTGTGTGTGTGTGTGTGTGTGTGTGTGTGTGCATATGCTTTTTAACTCTGACCCACATATTAGAAGGTCCCAGAGGAGGGTGGGGGAAGGGGGATGTGCAGACATCATATTTTATACATGCAGGTAGCTGGATTTTAGGCATTCAACCAAAAATAATACAGCGGAGCACACACACACACACACACACACACACACACACACACACACACACACACACACAGGGAGGTTTGCAAAACTGTAAAAGAAAAAAAAATTCAAAGGTGTGTGTGGATCTGTGTATGCGTGTGTGTTTTCATGTGTGTTTCTATATATATGAGGGGGCTCTCCTGATGTGTGTGTATACACACATACATACATACATACACACACATACACACACACACACACACACACACGTGTGTTTCAAGTGTTCTTGATATGCCCATTTTAAGTAATAAAATGGTAATGAGGAGTGATAAGAAGCATGGAAAGAGGCCAGCAGCAATTTGTGCATGCTGTTTCATCAGTGAATTAAAATTTTTGGGAAAGGAATTCAAACATTCAAAATGCATATACAAAAACTGATGATGATTTCTACTGTTCCAAGAAACCTGTTTAAAATGTATATAAACCATAATGCAATAACTCAATAACCTGCTCATCCTTTTTGACAAAATTCCATTAAAACAGTACAAAGACAATATATTTAATTTTTACCTCATCAGTTTCATTGATTTTTGTAAATATCTGCTTATTCTGAATTTGATGGCAGCAACACGTTTCAAACAAGTTGGGACAGGAGCAAGAAAAGACACCTGTTTGGATCCTTCCACAGGTAAACAGGTTCATTGGTAACAGGTGATAGTATCATGATCGGGTATGAAAGGTTCATCCTGGAAAGACTCAGTTGTTCACAAGCAAGGATGGAGAGAGGTTCAACACTTTGTCAAACAAATCATTGTATAAAGCATAAAACCATTGTCGGTAACACAGGAAACACAGTTTGTTGCAAACAAATGATTATGATGAATTATTAGTTCATTCTCCCAAAAAAAGTCTATTTGTTGCATCCTTTTGAGAAACAGTCTTTGCCTTTACAAAAAAACCCAAAACATTGATATAAATGGGGTATGATAGAAAATAATAGAAACATCTGTCAAAATAAAGCAAATTGTTATGATTTTTTAAAAAAACACAAAAAAACAAAAAAAAAAAAAGGAAGAATATCATTTCCATAGTTTTTGCGGTTTGACATTAAATGTTTGTGTTCATGAGAATAAACTGTCCAAGAGGATTTTCAGTGTTGTTTTTTGGCCTCTATCTGAGTGTATCGACAAAACCGTTACACTTACTGTGAATTATGCAATTGTTCAATTCTGCTACATGTAAATCTAAAATATATGTATATATATCCAGGATGATCTCTATGAAAGACCAGGTGCCAGTTGAGGTAAGAGTGGGCAAATGAGACAGAAGGAGATGAGTGTGATATGGATCAGAAGACAAGGATAACACTCCTCTGCAACACTGTTGTGCTGCATGTTGACATGTTGTCATTCTCTGTGTCTGTAGCTATCCTTCCATCAAGCACCAAGTACCAGTGATTTTACTGTAATGGAAAAAACAAAGAAACAAAAAGCAAAAACTTATCAAAGCTATTTAAGACAATAATGATCTATGTATATGTCCATATATATATAGGTATCAGGTGTTTTGTTGCATTTAGGATGTTAGGTCGACTGTTAATAAAAACAAATTAAAAAAATAAATATATCTAATTATTGAAAGGTGTCATTTGTGATGTAAAGTGTCTTTCAGCATGTTGACAGCAGCATCCAGCGGTGGATGTTCCAGCGACACTCCGGCCTCTCCACAGCTGTCTACCTGCCTTTTTTAAACAGCGTGTGGAAATGTATTTTTGAACATCGAAGGCTGAAGTTGGTTGCCTTTGGCCTACTTCTCTATTCTCTCTCTTTTCTAATCCGCTTTCTTCATCCTTTCCTTTCATCACTCTCTCTCTTTCCATCTTCCACTCCATTCATCCGTGCAGCGCTGGCGTGTCGTTACATAAACACAACTGTGGACTGTGAGTGACTGTATGTGCGTGAGAGAGAATGAGAGCGATGAAATAGGCATGTGCAATGTTCAGCAAATGACGCAGCACCTCAGAACAGGACGTACACACTCATTCAGCTATATCACTGACACAAACACACATGCGCTAATTGCAACACCATTTCATTCAGAGGAATAAATCTCTATTTAAATCTCTCTCCATATATATATGTGTGTGTGTGTATACATACACATATATCTATATCCTTCAATTCCATTCAATGTTCAAAACAAACAAGCTTTAAAAAAAACTATTTTTTTCTTTAAAGAAAATACCAGTCTACCTATCAATATGCACAATTTGTTTTCCTATCAAGACTTTAAGATACCCTAATTTAAATGTTAATAAAATGTAGTGTTCAAAAATAACATCCACTATTAGAAGCTGAATTAGCAATTGCCAGAATGATGGTGATTATAATAAAATATTCCAGAAAGCCTCAGTTTTAGAATAAAGATGTGATAAACAAGCAGATTTCACAGACAGTGAAGGAGTATCCCAGCACGGGCAGGAACTCCGCAGAAGCACAGGGATTGCTGGTGGACCAAAAGACCATAATATTTTCCCTCCAAAATAATAATGGATAAATATTCTAATATTTTAAAAATAAAATAATAGCATGTAGAAAAGCAGGAACACGCTGTGTGCAGCCTGCATTCCTACTCTATGGTGTCTTACATAATCTCCCAAAACAGGTGTCCAATGTAGTTTTGAGAAAATGTTACAGAGCTCTATGACACTAAGGAATAAGATATATCAGGCTTTGTATCACAGAAATGATTTGTTGTTGGAAACAGGTAAAATACTAACAGCTTTATGAACTGAACATATACAGGATTATGACAGCATGTTTAATTGCACTTCCAACAAATCACTATCATATGATGATAGACTTGGAAGATTTCATATCTTTATATGATACTTGACTTTTTTCCCCTTCTGCAGGGACCTGGTGTGAATGACTGTTTGGTTGAAAGGCTACATTCTGTCCACTAAGCGTATTGTGTCAGAAGGCATGGGTGAAACATAAATAAATATGAGAGAAAACATGGGAGATAATATGAGAAAAACGTTTAAATACCTGATGAACGTTGGAATTCAGCTAAAGAAAATCAATCCTAAAAAGAAAAGTATTTACAGAGCTTCTTTCTAGTTTTGCTACTAATGTTAACAGACACTATCTTCCTGTCTCTTGTCCTCCTGCTCTGGCTCCGTCTCTCCACAGGTCTGATGATAGTACTTTTAATCCACTCTTTGAACAAGAGCTGCCTCTCAACAAGGGCTCACTTTCCCCTACAACAACACGGAGCTCTGTGAAAAGCATACACAGCCCACTTGCAGTGAAGAGACTGGTTGAAAAGCCACTTGTTCCCCGACCGACTGGCATGCTGTGTTGAACAGTTTAGGAGGGGGGAAAAAAACATGATGGAAAAAATCCTTCAGTAAGATGCCCTGCCAATATACTACTAAAAAAAAAGAAGCAAACTAGTGGCAATGGAAGGAAACAAGGGAGAGAGAGATGTATCCAAGGTCCCTGGCCAGACCCCAACCAGCAAAACAGTGCTGCAGAAGCAACTATTTTGAATATCGGCACACACCATTGGTGCCTCCACTGAAATTTGAGCCATAATACAACAATGCAGCTACTGTATTGAGAACAGGTTTAAAGGAGGAAAAAAAGGATCTATTGACCTCCCAGTTTTCCCCCGTTCTCTCTGGCTTGTGCATGGATTAGTTAGTTAGTCAAAATAAAGATACAACATGGTGTCTCAAGATGAGGTGAAAATAATCATCTTAAATGACCATACCAGCATCTTCTAATACTGATCACCATTTCACACTTCATGCAAGTTGTGCTTGTGATTTTGAAATGTAATGGACGTACATTCTAGGGGCCCATTGTTTTCATCTCATTTTTGTAAACTAAATAAACTGCACAGATTTGAAAATTACTCAACATGGCTAATGCATCATAATGAAACACACAGCCCCACTGGTTTTCTTTAAAGTCACTTCATTTTCGAGTTTTAATATTGTCAAAATGGCAGCGTGACCTCCTGCCTGTTGGTGGATTCATGTGTTGAAGTGAAGCTGT